>JACJUM010003317.1:7688696-7795347 GCA_020976665.1 Heortia vitessoides | reverse complement strand
ACACACACACACACACACACACACACACACACACACACACACACACACACACACACACACACACACACACACACACACACACACACACACACACATACACACACGCACTCTTAGAAGTCAGTCTTTAATTTATTTATTTATCGTATTTAATAAATGCACATAGTAACGCTGATGCTTATTCCTACCTACTTGGTTTTATTGTATACATTTAACATTATTTTAATATTGTAAAACAGTATGACACAGGTATTGCCATATGTAACTCTTACATATAATATATGACCAGCAATGCTGGGTTTACAATAATCTTCACCATCATACCAGCCATTGAAAGTCCACTACTGGACATGGGCGTCTCCAAGAAAAGAGGTTTTTTGCCAATAATTGCCGCGCTGGGCAAGCGTGTTGGCAATCAATCGCAAAGCGCAGCTTTCGCGACGGGGTTTCTGGTGCAATTCCTCTGTGCATCTAAGCCACACTGTTCCGGATGGATATTCCGCCATCTGTCGGTTCTGGTACCTTAGTCGCCTCTTACGACACCTGGTGCGGTGGGAGGTACTATTCTACTCTGCCGGTACCTTACAACGGTTTAAATTAAATTAGTCGTAAGCTTTCGATTAAGTTAATATTGTAAACTTGTTTGTAGTCTCAATAAATAAAAAAACATCATCTTTGACCTGACTTCATGGTAAATTGGTTTAGTCACTTGTGTGGTGATAGCCATTGAAGGAATCACAAATATTATAATTAAATTACATATTTTAAGGCCAGTTTGGATCGAACCTACGACCCGCGACGCACAAGATAGGTACACTACCCTTTAAATAGCAAGTAGCCATGTCATTTATTTGCCATATATAAATAAAGTAAAATAACAGTTTCTTAAAATAAGCATATGAACGGTCCTTATAACACAAATCATAATCTGAAATCTATCAGTCCGTTTCAGGTTAACTCCGAAACGGCTGGACCGATTTTACACTTTTCCTCGCGGGTAGCTTTTGTTACAAAGAGTAACTTAGGGTATTTTTTACTTATTATCAAGGGAACAGGATGTACACAAGTAAACCTACGTAGCGTTACAAGTTTAGGTACTAAATAAAAAATAAAAAAGCACACGACAACTCCTATTTATTTATTATATTATGTAAGCTGCAAAGTATCGGCAGAGTAGAATAGTACCTCCCCCTGTACCAGGTGTCGTAAAAGGCGACTAAGGTACCAGAACCGACAGATAGCGGTATATCCATCCGAAACAAGGATGGGCAGCAGCAAAATTTCCGTAAAGTACTTGTGTGACGGATATCAGACAACAGAGGAATCACAAATATAATAGTTAAGATACATAAAAAAACACCGGAAGTGGAATAAACACAAATTTTATCATGCAAATATTTGGCCCCTGGGTGGGGATCGAAACCACGACCTTCAGCGCACAAGATAGTATCACTACCATCTGCGCCAACGGACCCATCAACCTTGTTTCAATATTCAACGATATGTAGTACCGGCAGCCCGAAGCATATAATAATACTTCATTCTATATTATCTGTAGTACGCGGCAACTTAGAATACGGCACCGACAGAAATCGTTATATCCGCTCGAAACATATATTTCCCACTCCGCTCGCGCGTCGAAGCTAAAGGATTACGACCGAGTCTGCGCAGTGCATCAATCAGTTAATTAATCAAGATTCTCTCTTTTTAGAAAGGCCTATGTCATCATATCAGCCATCCTTTTTTATCACACCAGGTCGGCAAACAAGCATACAGTCATAGTGATAGTAAGCGTCATTTTAGCGTTTAGATGCACGATATATCACTAGGATATCACTAGCGCAACCAATCCTATTAGTTTGTAGATATTATGTCACATTACCGAGTAATTTCTCTACCTTTCTCACCCTTCAAACCGGAACACGCAATGCGACCACTATTTGGTGGAAGAAATAGGTGAGAGTGAGGAGTGAGGTCTACCTCATACAAAGGTCGTCTGCATCCTTAACTGATGTCCACAAATACCGATTGTATAAGTTATGTATCCACTGAGATCCAACGCTAACTAGATCGTCTGTCCACCTTGTCGGTGGTTGTCCCACGCTGCGCTAGTAGGCAATAAACATGAAAAAATATTAACCTTGATACAATTCGTGTTGTGTGCGAAACCCTTTAGATTTGCAAATGGTTTAGCGTCTGACTTAGTGTTGTAGTTAGTTGTTGCTATTCAATTATAGTTGGAAGAAGCATGGAAGCGCAATCAAGGGTAAAACGGGTCGAGTTCTGTGTAAGTGCTTCGGAGTGCTTCTATATTCGTGTAGGAATGTTTGCAGTAAGCGCTGATTTATGACGGTATACTTCTGTAATTGGTGCTGTTTCTTATCAGTTACGAGGTTGAGAGTCAATATGTCGGTGACTGGTGAAGTTATAAAAATCATAAAGTAAAAACAAAACATACGGATATTTAGGTTCTGGTACATGGAGAAGTACTATTCTCTGTGGGTACCCCACGGCATTACATATGTTTCTTAGCGGCATTTATTTTATATATACCTACATTATAATAATAAATATTTGATTCTTCTCGTTTTTTGTACAAGAAAGTTTCTTATTATATTATCGATTTACGGATATTATATTATACACACGTACAAAAGGGATTTTGCCAAAACCTAAAATTAACAATTTCGAAAACAATTATCGCGAGCTATCCGTATCGAATAAAATATAAGTAGTAAGTAAAATAAACCATGTTTTAAAGTAAAATAAATCATCATATCAGCCATTGGAAGTTTACTGCTAGACATAGGCCACCTCAAGAAAGGGAGAATTTTGCCCGTGATTGCCGCGCAGGGCAAGCGTCTCGGCAATCGCAGAGCGCAGCTTTCGCGTCGGCGATGCTGCTGCCCATCTCCGCTCCATACATTTGAGCGACACTCTCTCGGATGGAAATACCGCCATCTGTAGGTTCTGATACCTCAGTCACCTCTTACGACACCTGGTACAGAGGTAGGTACCGGCAGAGTATGATGAATATGATCAATTTGAAACAACACATTATGTTTAACTAGCAGTTCCCGCGACTTTGTCCGCGAAAATAGTGACTTCGGGGGGTATAGTAGCCTTTTCCCGTTTTTGCAACATTTCTTACTGACGCTTCGCTCCTATTGGTCTCAGCGTAATATTATATAGCTTAAAGCCTTCCTCTACATATAGACTATCCAACAAAAAAAGAATTATTCAAATCGGACCAGTAGATCCTAAGATAACAAATAAACAAATAAACTCTTCCGCTTTATAATATTAGTATAGATTTAAAGGCTTTACGTTTGTCATGTAAAATAATAAATAAAGTTATATATATATAAATATCGATATAAGTATTTTATCTGCACTGTGGTCGTAGGAACCTTTATAAACGAGGTAGACCTCATACAAAGGTCGTCGTGCATCGGTTCCTCACTCTCAGTTTTTTTTACCCTCAAACAGCAAATCTGGGTGTTAAATATATGTATATAAGGAGTATATTTGTGATTTCACTATTGTCTTTCGTCCGTAACAGAAGTGCTTTAAGCGACAAACCACGGAGTCAGGTCAACGTGTGAGATGTTGTGGGAATCTATTTATTTATTATTGATGTAAATACGACTGTGTACATATAAATAATTGCACATTTCCTTGGATTGTGGAACAGTGTGCAGTCATAGAGTCACTTATTAAACAAGCGGCGTGGCCTCAGACCTCTATCGACGCTGCAACTGACGTCTAACCAGCATTAGTCATAAATAAGCCCATAAGAGTCGTATTGATCCGCCGTAATCTATTACACATTGTCCATGGACTAACATTTACATAATTCAACTGAGGTCCCGAACTATGTCATCACTCAAACCAACTGAACGTCAAATGAGCCCAAACTCGGTGACGCGGCGACAAAGCGCGACATGAAGGCGACAAACGACATGCGACGACAGAGATGTGGCTAATCACTTGTATTGTTGTATTGCAGATGTTGCTTGTGTAGGGTGAAATAGATATTATTTTACAGTGAGACTTTGAAAACAAATTATATAAAACTTTATTTTGTTTGGTATACTGTTAATACCTAAATAATATACCATATTTTAGGTATCATTAAAATATATATCATGCTAGCTGTCCCGGCAAACGTTGTTTTGTTAATTAAATTATATAAAATTACTAAAATAACTATGAAAAAATTAGGGTTTGTGACAGAATTGTGAAAATTTAGGCTTGTACGTATTTGTGTATCTGAATTATAACAAAATATTTTTTTAAAATAAATAAAAATAAATTTTGGACTGGACCACCCTTAATATTAAGGGGGATAAAAAATAGATGTTGCCGATTCTCTACCCTAGCCGATATGCACACCGATATGCATGCGCGGTCGAGCCGTTTCAAAGGAGTTTACACCGTAACACGAGACTTTTATACATTAAATTAATACCTTGCGTTTACAACATATAATAATCGCTGTACAAGTGTTTTATTTATCACTAGCTGTGCCCGCGATTTCATCCGCGTGGAATAGATTTTTTGGGTACCATACCTCTTTACCTTAACTTATATAAACTTTGAATGTCATATTTATTTATATCAAATAAATGGCCTAAAAAAAGTTTCTAGCTCTAAAAATAGCAATACTTCCATACAACTTTTCATCCCTCTTTTCGACCCCTTACAACCCTTATTTCGAAATAAAAATAGCCTATGTCTGTGCCAAATTTCATCGAAATCGGTTGAGAGGTTTACGCGGGAAAGCTTAGGATTTACAATCTGGTGATATCATTGACGACTATAATTATTTCATTGACGATTCTGATGATTTTGTTTATCACATAGCAAAACTTTCAGTAGAAGTAACCTTAAGGTAAACAACATGAAAAGGTACAAATAGTCGAGTCTAATAGAGTAGTAAAATTTTTATTAGTAATATTTGGCTCTTTTTATCTAGACTACACTAAGGTATCGGCAGACTTGAAAATACCTCCCTCTGTACTTGATGTTGTTAGAGGCGACTTAGACACGGAACTGACAGCCATCTGTCGGTATACCTAGAATATCCCAGGTTGGGAATAGGTAGTAGAATTCCTTTCGTTAAGCTATCCGTTTGCCACCATGCCTACCCAGCGTGGCAATTGAGGGCAACAATCCCACTTTCTTACAAATGCTTATGTCCAGCAGTGAATGTTCTACGCCAGTTATAGGGATCGGTCTACATAGTTCGCTTCACCCTATTGGACTTGAGATATATTCCTGACCAGTGTAAGTCAGTTTGAATTTTTCAGTATCATTTTGTCGAGTCTGGACGTAACTGAGAGTTACCTGATTACGTATTTTTGTTTTAACAAGAAACAAAAAAAATTGAGAATTGTTAGTCTGATAAATATTTATTTTTTAAAAACATTTAAATTCATCTAGATAGATCTAGAAATGAAGCAGATAAAAGACTCATGATTATCCTAGCAGTGCCCGCGATTTTTTTCGTGTGGAATAGTGACTTTGAGGTTAGTGAGGGGTAGTATAGCAGGCATTCTCAATAAATGGACTATCCAACCCTAAAAAAAATTTCAAATCGGATTAAGTGTTCCTGGTATAAGCGCGTTCAAACAAACAAACAAACTCTTCAGCTTTATAATATTATAATTTAGATAAATCCATGTTAATTCATGAAACATTTATAACTTGGTACTTAAATTCTTTTACACCTAGGTCAAGGTCATTCTACGCGTTGGCTAATAAACCATGAGTTTCTAAGCGTTGTCTCAGCTGAGAATCGAATTCTTGCGCGTGTTGAGCCACTTTGTAACACAACGCTGCAATGTCCGCGATAAAACGACATCTTAGTCACCCTCGTGCAATATAGCAACGTTTAATAACGTGTGACCGATTCACTGGAGGCTGTCGCTGTCCCGACAAAGGCCGACTCTATCGAGTGGATGGCATCGAATGGACTCGATACGGTCTATCAAATTGTATTTAGTGATTTTTGGAGAACTTAATAGACTAGCTTTCCCCTTTAAATTTTGGTGACGATATTATTATCTCGAAGTGCTTCCAATGACGTTATTTTTTATCATATAATAAATAAATATGTTCATTCATAATTTCATATATATATATATATATATATATATTGACCTGATTCGGAGATAAGACCCTAAGAGCACTTGTGTTAACAGACGAAACACAGAAACAATACCTAATTATGTATATATTCAATATCCAGATACAGAACAAACACAAATAACATTATATAAATAAGTATTTGTCCTGCGTGGATAGAATGGATCGCACTTACGATATTTGGCGTACATAGGTTTACTGATAAATGCGATGACTAAGTCTTCTTAAAAATTAAGACAGATCATAGATAACGAATAAGCTCGCACTGTTCGCTACTCGACTCCATAAAGTAAATAATTCATTAATGGAAAATTGTGTATGGTTTTGCGATAAGATCCCCAGAAGTGTTACAAATAGTTATGCCTGAATAAAAATTCAAGAATAAAATAAAACTTTATTAAACCACCACACGCGTGCCCAGCGCGGCAATCGTGAGCAAAATACCACATTTCTTGGGGAGGCCTATGTCTAGCAGTATACTTACATGGCTGATATGATAAAGAAGTCTTGATTCTTATGTTCAGTCAAGTCGTCAGGAGCATCATTTGTAAAATTATCTATTTTTATAAATAAATATATTATTAGTATTGAATTACACCCTGTGGCGATCTAAACGTTCCTATCATAGATCTATTTAAATACAGGCATTTTTGAGGTTTGGGTTTTTTACGAGTCAATATTTCATATTTGAAAAATACCACCTACATTGAACTGACGTTCCAAAAGTTTGTATTAACAAAAAACAAAATGGCCGCCATATACCAAATATTTTTATGGCACCATAAAAATCCCTAATGCGATCTTATCACGGATCCCCTCGCTAATTTTCGCAGTGAAATCCGAAAATTCCTTTAAAATGCCCTCGCAAACGTATTTATCCTTAAGTCAATAGTTTTTGGTAAATAAATCGAGAGAGACCACCTTTTAGCGCCTCCGTATTTGGACTCCTTTGAGTCCTTTTTTTTTCTGAACCAACAAGTTTATTTGTGAAGCTAATAGAATATTCCTAACCCTTACTATTTAGATAAAACGGCTCAAATTTGAATGCCATCGTTCTTGTGTTACGATGTCATTTTGAGTACACGAAGACAGTCATCTGTCATCAACGGGTGTCACATTATGACTCTTTTAAGGAGCACCTTTGTGCTCGGGTGCCTTTTAAATTAGGAGACGATTCCTCAATAGATGCACCTAAATACGTATCTATTGCTGGGTGAGAGTCGCTGAGGAACATTCAAAGTAAGATAGAAAACGCAATGTATATGTAATGTTTCGAATCAATCACAGATTGAATGGATGTCGACCTTTTTCAAGGTTATTCAAGGAACATAATTTAAAAACCATTAATCAAATATGGAATACCTCTAAATCGTCTCAAATTGTATGTTATTCTAATGTAGGTACCTACCAATTCTATTTTAATTTATCCATAAATAATGCTAAGAGGCAAACGTCCTTTGCTGAAAAGTTTTTAATACAATTTATAACTTCTCGTGCTAGTATTATAAAAGCTTTGTAGGATGTTTGCTAATCTTTCTTTCTTTCGTGTTAAATGAATAAAAACTTTATACAATTATCTCATACATCAAAATAAATCAGCTAAACCTATATAAACAGGAAAAAATTTGCTTTGTATTTTTATACATTTCACACGAAACTAAATTCTAAATATATAAAACTGATTGTAAAAATTATTTCATTAGTGGATAGTTATATTATCAGTGAGATATATTGTATCCTCGCATTCTCACACAAACAGGAACGAAGTGAGTGAAGCCATTTGACGCTACATGTATTTTACCAACGTCATCGGAGAAAAGCTTAATATTCCTCTGGTAATTGTGTTTATGGAGCTGTAGGCTACCCGCCGGTAGGTACTTTTGTACTCCAGAAGTGTACAATAGTACCTACCTCCCTTTATACCAGGAGTCATAAGAGGCGACATATCTATCCGAAACAGCACAGCTTAAATACTACAGGATGGGGATAAGCTGCAGTATCCTCGTCGAAGTTGCGCTGTGCGATTGCACAAAAATCCCCCTGTCTTAGGGAGACCTGTCCGACAGTGGTCTCTCAATAGCTGATTTGATGATGATGACATGATGATATGTATCTGTCTTGTCACGTCTGCAACTGAGAGCAGATTTTAATAGATTTTATATATGGATAACTAGTGTATATAAGTCGGCAGAATAGAGTACCTCCCCGTACTAGAAGTAAGCTACTGTGTGGCTCGAATGCAACAGGGAGGCGATTGGAAGCAGAATTCCCGTAGCGATATTTTGCTCTGAGATTGCCACCACGCCTGCCCAGCGCGGTAATTCTGTGCAAAATTACCTTTTTTGGAGAGGCATTTGTCCAACAGTGGACGTTCAACTGATGATTATGACTATGTTATATTATTAGTTGCTTCTGTTTTCCACAATTTTAGTTATATTTTTGTAAAGAGAGATTATACATAAGTATTATGAATTCAGAAAACAAGCTCACGGTCTGCTTGATGGTAAATGTGACCACAGCCTATAGATACTCGTGTTATCATTAGCGTGTCGCTAACTTTGTGAACTGCATACTATGCAGCATAACTTGCTGATACTATGTCACATTACCCAGTAATTTCACTGCCTCTTTCACAGCGTAGTAGCGGTTGTGGTAGTAACAGCCAGGTGAGAGGGAGGTATCAATGCAGACGACCTTCGTAAGGTCTACGGTAAAAGAGTTATGTAAGCTTTTTGATAAAAAAAATTGTAAGTTACCACTTGTTACTAAGATATTTCCTGCTCGATCAATGTGGGATAATTCCATCTCCATGCTCGGGTCTGTACCATGCGCCAACAAGCCCGTCAATTTCAAAGCCGAGCATTTAGAGATTTCAATCGTTCATGTTATTAGGGTGGGCGGAAGAGGCGCGAGCGAGGCACCGCGCGCGATTAACGCTGTGTGTCGCTGCGCTCATTACGCCGGCCCTAATTGCGCCGCGGTGTGCTCAAACGCGCCGCCCGCTTTCATCTCGCCGCCGGCGGGCGCGTGGTGCGGCGAGGAGCGGGTAGAGGGCAACAGAGCGGGAGCGTTTGTGGTAAACTGTTATAATTTGAAATATCGGGATACTTATTTAAAACTTACCAAAATAAGAATTAACAGCACTTTGAGAAGTATATCTCTTTGACTTTGACTTTTTATTCAACCAGGTCTTCAAAAAAGCATGCTCGCGCGATAGTCAGCCTCACTGCAGCCGACTGCACTAGCGAGTTGCCAAACTTGTGACTTGAAGATATTATGTCACATAACCCAGTAATTTCTCTGCCTTTCTCACCCTTCAAACCGGAACACAGCAATGCGAACACTGCTATTAGATGTTAGAAATGGGTGAAAGTGAGGTACCAATGGACACAACCTTATATCCAACTCTTGTAGATTTTGTATTTATTTATTTATAATGAATAACTTACGACATCAGTTAAAGTTATTAAATTATATCCGCAGGTAGCTTTGTATATAACATTAAAATGTTTATGTATTTGTATTTGTGTATCGAGTTTTGTAGATCGGAACCACAATATAAAATTACTAATTTATTTACCTTTCGCACGTGTATAAATTGATGTTTTGATGATGATGATTGATGATATGATGTCATTTTAAAAATATTCTACGGAAACTATAAGTTCTAGACCTTCTAACTAATACTACACACGTGGTATTGAAGTATCACTGACGAATTTATAATAAAATAGTACGTGTCTCTTTTTTTTCATTCAATTCAACAAAGATTATATTATACCAGCAGCGCCCCGCGGTTTCACCCGCCTAGGTTCATACTAACTTTGTACCCCCGTTTTACCCCTTTAGAAGGTAAATATTTAAAAATCCTTTATTAGCGTTCCCCGACGTTATAAAAGTTTAAGCGCTACGTAAATATGTCAGTCAGTCAGTCAGATTCACTTTTTATTTATGTAGATTTTCATAAAAAAGAATAATCTCCACCAAAAATGGATTGTTGTTACATTTGGCTTATTGGGTAGTGTTCCTATCCTATACGCCAAGGGTTCAGAGTTCGATCGCTGCCTAGGACAAACAAAACCGCTTTCGCTCTTCTCTTAAATACTGCGTCTTTAACCACCCAAAGCACACAGCCAAGCTTTTTTATTCAACGGGCATTTTTTCGTGCCCAAAAATCAATTTAAACTCGACCTTACGCCTCTCTACTTACAATGTAAGTGATCTTTTTTGGTTGTTAATTGGCTCGCAAAGTTAGGTTTGTTTTATCGTAATTGTTTTTATTCATTTATAGCTCCTACAGGGAGAGGTGGTCTTTATGGCCACTCTATTAGGGCCTAAGAAGTTATCAACGCGTTATAGAGGATTTGTACTAATTTTATTATGTTAAAATCGGTTTTTAACTTTATTGGGCTGATCGCCAGCAGTTATTGTGATCGGAGTGAGTTTTTCCAATTATCCTTGCTCATCCTTGATGGAAGTGAGAAATGTTTTAGATGATCATTGTTTCGGGTTACTTTGCGCCTAATTGGTAACTTTGACTACTATTAAGACCCAACAAACAGCAAAGTTATATTTATAGTATTAAACGTGTGTAGAAGATGCGTGTGACTACCCCTAATTGGTGATTTTTGACTGATATAAGGTTATAAATAGACATTATCTCATAGTACACTTTGTGTACGAAGAAATTTGAATACAATTGCACTTTTTATTGTAGTCCAAAGATATCCCTCGGACTCAAAGTAACCTGTAATCACTGTATTTACGAATTTATCTCTAAATATATCAGTATCTACTAACTTATTAAATAAATATTACATAATATAAGGCCCTTTATCATCATCATTATCATCACAGAAGCCGTAGAACGTCTACTGTTAGAGATAGGTTTCTCCAATAAAGGGAAAATTTTGTCTGTTACCCCACGACAAAGACGACAAATGGCGGTATATGAGTTCGATGTAGCGTAGCTCAAATGCACAGGGCGGGTATGGGCAGCAACAACCTCGCCGCAACGCGATTCCCACCACGCTTGCCCATCGTGGTAATTGTGGCGAGCAAATTAATAACCCAATTGGAAAACCAAATCAGGCTTAGTAGCTAGTGTTAGACGTCCTATGGGAGATACAATGTACCTATTACGCGTTTAAATCAGTTTTTTATCTCATAAGGTCGTCTGCATTGGTACCTCACCCTCATCTATAACTAACATGCGAACACGCATTGCTGTATTCCGGTTGGAAGGGTGAGAGGGGTAGTGAAATAACCAGGTAATGTGACACAATATTTTCAAGTCACAAAGTTGGCCACTATATACAAAATAGGCACAGCCTACTCGCTTACTATATGGCTGTTTGTCTGGTCTAATAAAATAAAAAAACACTACATCGTCAACGCATTTTTACCATATCTTGCAAGGAAAAGCCGTGACATACAAAATTATATTGTATACTCATAAACTAGATCGTAGATACTCTGGTAATTCTATCTTCTAATATAAAACATTCTCGTGTGTGTTAGTTACCATACTCCTCCGAAACGGCTTGACCGATTTTTATGAAATTTGAAATGCATATTCTGTAGGTCTGAGAATCGGTTACTATCTACATTTTTTTATATTTTATTTTATAAAGTGGTATTAAGAATACATACAACACTACATTTTCACCCTTTACTCACCAACCCCTATTTTTCAATAGTTTTTCTAGTAACGTAATCATTTTATATCATTTATATGGCAGAACAACATTTGCAGGGCAACTAGTTTATATATTTAACAGCTAGTTAATTTATACACTTACATAATCAATACTTTATTGATTGTAGGTACCTAAAAGTTACCTTTTGTTATATTCTTTAGAAATTTAACTATATATGTTTCTTAAAATCATGCGTTTGTAATGCAATCACTTCCTAATTTCACATTTTAAAATCTGTAGGAAGACTTATTACTTTCGTTTACAACTAGCAGCGTTCCGCGATTTCACTCGTGTTCGCTTGTCCGTAAGAATATGAGAATAAAATAACGTTTATGTTACTCATTAATAATGCAAATTTAATTTCATGTTTGTTTTTTGGTTGTATTCTTTATCATTATTTACGTCTTGTCTGACAAAAAATTGTAAATTAAAAAAACATGTCGTGTACATATACAACCAAGGAGGTTACCTTCTAGTTATTTTTCGGAATATTAGATTGTAACTTTTCTTTATGAAAGAATTTTCAAAAATCGATCATTCGGTTTTGAACGTATTCGTTATAAAGATACAAATCCTTTCTCTTCATAATATTCGTATAGATTAAATAAAGCATGGCGGACCACCATGGTGCGGTACACCAAATCGTGATATCACACAGACATTAAGCTCCATAGTCGACCTGGGCGGCACTCACCTTCCAATTGCTACCCTACCACCCACCACTATTGGCTCTTAACACCTTTTGAATAAGGTTTGGTTTCGCTTGTTTAGCCAATCGTGGGATCGTCAGTAGATGTTTATAATTCATTAGAGTTTGTACGTAGAAATATTTTCCGCCTCTTTGCTGCGTGTGGGATCTCGGTTTTCTGTGGAGTGGAAGATTTTGGGATGTTATGTCTTTGATACATCATACAGGACCCGAGTAAGATTTTGTTTATAATGTTAGTGTTGTCATATGTTTTACGGTTGAACGAGTCGTTTATGTCGAAATGGGAATTTATTTCTGCTAGATTTTTTTGACATAAAAGGTCACAAGCTTGTGTGAAGTACCGACATAGTAGAATAGTACCTCCCCTGTAACAGGTGTCGTAAGAGGCGACTAAGGTTAACACAGGGCGGGGATGGGCAGCAGCGTCCGCGTCACGAAGCAACGCTCTTCGATTGCATCGCATCTTCTCGCATGCCCAGCGCGGCAATTATGAGCGGGAGACACCTGAGAACATAGGTAAACATAGCTGTGGACGATTTTATGATTATATATGCCATGATCATCATCATCATATCAGCCATTGGAAGTCCACTGGACATAGGCCTCCTCAAAAAAAGGGGGATTTTGCCCATAATTGCCGCGCTTTTTTTTTGGACAAGCTTGTTGGCAATCGCAGAGTGCAGCTTTCGCGACATAGATGGATATACCGCCGGATGGATATACCGCCGGATGGATATACTGCCGGATGGATATACCGCCGGATGGATATACTGCTATATGTCGGTTCTTCTACTTAGTCGCCTCTTACGACACCTGGCACAAATGGAGGTAATATTCTACTCTGCCGGTACTTCACGGCTAAATATTTTTTATTTTATTTTGTATGTCATGATAATGATGATAATTATATATTATAGACGATGATGATGATAACTAGTGCGTAATACTACTTGAATAATAATTATCATCACCATCATCATCATATCATAGTATGCACTACACAGTACATACAAAATGTTGACCGTGTCATAAAACTATAGTTAGCTCTTTAGTGTCTATAGTATACCTCTGCGTCCGCGTGTCCGGAATCATAGCAATCATTCACCGGTGAAGCCGTCAGAACACACAGACAGAAACACATATACTTAAATTTTTAATATTAATATAGAATCCACTTCCCCAAAGGTTAACATAGCGAAGTTTGTCTTACGTTCAGGAATTTCGAGAAACAACATAAGAGTCGATTCGATGTTTTAACCGAATGTTTACAGAATCATTGCACGGATGTTGGTTCTTTGTAAATAAATGTCACTGCGCCATTTTGTTTTACCGATTGATATTTAAATGTCAATGCAAATAATAATTTGCTAGGAATTCGTGCATAGAGTTACGCAGGTACGGGGGGATGTACTATTCTACTCTGCCGGTACCTCACGGCTGAATTTCTAATCTAATTAATTACAACAATTTGTAGATGGAAAAGGAAACGTAGGTACTTGCATGTACCATCCATACCATCATTATACCTCCATTTCATTACCATCGACATAGGCCTCCCAAAGTGATCTGACCAATCCTGTGGTTTTAGTCAGATCGTCTGTCCACCATGTGGGTAACCACCCTACGCTGCGCTTGCCGGTTCGTGGTATCCATTCCAGAACCTTACAACTCCATCAGCATCGGTCTTACCACTACATGTGTAAACTTAATAAATATTGCTTACCCCTTATTTTCATTCACTACAAAGAAACCACCGTGAGGAACCAGTAGAGTAGAATAGTACCTCCCACTGTACCAGGTATCGTAAAAGGCGAAGTCTAAGGTACCAGAACCGTCAGATAGCGGTATATCCATCTGCTATAATGTAGCCCGAACACACAGAGCAAGGATAGCAGAAGCATCGAAAGCTGCGATCTGCGATTGCCAACACGCTTGCCTAGCGCGGCCAAAATCCCCCTTTCTAGGGACATCTAGTCCAGCAATGGACTGCCAATGGCTGATATGATGATAATGACAAAGAAATATTTAAAAAAAAAGTATTTTCCGTAAGTACCTACATAACTTTACTACGCTAACCGTCGCAGGTAACGGACATTAAAAATGTAATCGGATAAGAATCTTTGAAATATCTGTCTATATAATATTTATGAAACTTAGTATGAGAAAATCATTGAATGCTTTTGTCCGAATTTCTTTCTAAATAAAATGACGTCTCGAATTATTTTACAATACAATAGATATATAAAAACCAGGGGTTCTGTGGCGGGAATTCTCGTTCTCGATTACCCGGAAAACCTAATTTGCTTCCGGGAAATCTCGAGTCGAGAAATCCAGATATATAAGAATTTCTTAACTTTATATAACAAATAAATAAAACAATGTAAAATTCAAAACTCGAGTAGTGTTAAGCTTTGCTTTTCTTCCTCGCACTCACATTACTTTACAATTTTATATATTTTTTTAAATAGTATTTAACTTTAGATTAGAGACGATTTAAAATTATAAATCTTTTGTCTTTTTTTTATTTAAGTTTTTATTACTTTATACATGTTTTTCTTTATTTATAACTGACCTGGATGTGCTAGATGTAGGTATATATGATTATTTATTTACGGCTCTAGCAAACATTTAAGTGACCGTGGCTTAGGGATTAAAGTAGTATGGAATTGAATAAATATTAGGAAGAGAAGATAAGACTAATTTTAGTTTTTTATGTTATGACTATGATCCAAAATGTTTAAGACTTGAATGATTGTTGATTTAATAAAGTAATAAAAACGTTGATAAGAAAATAACCAATTAATGTTTTTACTTTTCTACATTTTCTTAGAAATTTGAATAGAAAGTATTTCTAGGATTCCTGGGAAATAGCGCTCGAGAACTCTCATGAAAAGAAATCAGAAACCCTAATTGAAACCAGCAGCAGTCTACGATTTCACCCGCGTTAAGTTTTAGAACTTTCATACTCTAACTTTTTACCCTCCTAATACCCCTTTAAGGGATAATTTTTGCAAAAATATTTTACATGTATTTCATGACTTTCAATGAAGAACCTGTACATAGAATTTTATTTACATATCTTTAAAAACGGCTAAAGTTTATACTAACTTTGCACCCCTGTTTTGCCCCAACACGGGGGTGAATTTTCAAAAAACTTTGTAAAAGGAATCCCAGTGCAAAATTTCAACCCTTATAGTTAAGGCCCTACGTTAATTTGTAAATCAACTTCTACTTTTATATATGCAGATAAACAAAATCCGATCACAAAATATACTTTATTCAAGTATTTTGAATTGTCCATAACAATAAATTTTTAATTGTCAAAAACAAATAATTAAAACAACTACAACATAGTAAATCTTTGAAGATATTCTCATAACATTGATAACCTTGATGACCCTAGGCTAATAGAGTCACCTAACATAGGAATTCAGCTTAAACTAGTCTGCTGGCGCCAGACGCGTACTTTAAGATAAAAGAGATACATAAACAATTAAAGATATGGCTCTCTACTTTTTCAGTGCCGATGAGCGAGACACCAAGATGCACGTCAAACAGACCACACACAACTCGTCCAATTGTTTAGAGCGGACATTAATTCATGTAATAAATCATTACTGAAAGTACGTATACGCGGCAGGGGTCCTAAGTTTGAGGTCAGGTCCCTAATCGCGCGAAAGGATTATTGGGAGGATTATTGGTAACCAGAAAATCAAGTCATATGCAAGCACTTTGTTGATGTCTTCCTTCTGCGTAGACTTTGCGATATTATCTGGAGCGAAAAGGTATATATCAAGCTGTACATAAGCACAGTTTTATCAAAATCAGTTCACCGCTTAAGTGATGAAATTGTAACAAACAGACATACTAGTATATATACACCACTTCTGCGTATATGTAATAAGAGTTTTAAGTTAGATAATTTCTGTATATTTTAAGTTATCTTATTCCAGGACGTAAGTGAAACGTAACACACCCGGAAAATATAAGTAGTAAGTAGTTTTATAAGAATACACTCGATATAGTTCTACTGATTCCGATTAACTTTATTCTAATAAAATAACATTTAAATATATTCAAAATTGTTGTCGATTGCTTTTATATTTTAATGTAACATTATTTTTTATTACAAATACTACAGCTACTTACTAAAACTAAACCTACTTACTAAAAAAAATAAAGTATTATTTTTTTTATGACATCTCATTCTTTACTCTGTCTCTCGAGATAAGTAGTTTAAAGGTAGATAAACTTTGTGTTGCAGCTATAGTCAACAGCGGAATTAGAATACTTTGACAAATATATATAAATAACACCCAGAAGCACGAAGGGGTTGAGGAAGCCCCCAACTGAGATTCTTGCAACTAGCTACCAGCCCCGGCTTCGCACAAGTATAATCAGCAGAACAAACGGTTATTGTGGGTTAGCTCTAAGAGATACTATATACCAGACATACATCACCGCGGATTTTTTCTAGACTAATATGTGTGTATTACTATAGCACAATTTTTGATGAATCTCATTAGATTCAGTCAGTATTTGTATAGTAATCGCAGAAAATGTATACATTTATGACATCACATTGGGAACCTCTAAAATGATCAGTGTTTTTCTACAATATTATGCATGTATTATATAAATATAAACCATCCTATTGAGTTACTCTATCTAATAAAAAAACCGGGGATAATAAATAGGGGATAGACAGACAGAAAGCAACTTTGTTTATATTATGTAATGAAAGCTATGTCAGAAGCAAATTATAATATTGCAGCTCAATCTTGTACCCAAGTTACTTTGTGCATATAAGTAATCGATCGTTTTTTAAAGCTTCTCTAATAACATGTATAGAAAAAGCTATATACCTTCATTTAGACATTCTTTCTGTAAGACGAATTATTAAGGATAAACAGTTCCATGGCACTCAATAAATTTAACTTTAACGTTCTAAGATTAGCCAGATATCCGTGATTTTCAAAACTCAATTATGTAGAATCAGACTTTCCCGCCGTTTTTTGAGGTAGTCCTCTTACAAATGTCGTCTGCATTGGTACCTCACCTTTACCTATTTCGATCGCCACATAGCAGTATTCGCATTGCTGTGTTCCGGTTTGAAGGGTGAGAGTGGCAGTAAAATTACTGGATAAATATGACATCTTCAGTTCCCAGGGTTGGCTACACGCTAGTGATATCTTTGTGATGACTATAGGCTGCGATAACGTTTACCATCAAGCGGACTGTATGCTTGTTGGCGGACTTTACAACGTAAAAAATAATCTCGGATTGAATCCCTACCCAGGACAAATATTTATATGATGATATTTGTGTTTATCGTCACTTGATACAGGGGGAGGTACTTCACTACTCGGCTGGTTATTTTGGCTTGCCTTATTTTTATTACGTAGGGTAAATAGATAACTACCGGCATATAAAAATAGTCTGTACTGTCTGTCGTGAAACGCGACTAAGGTACCAGAACCGATAGTTGGCGGTACAACCTTAACTGTAAACTTTAAAGTAAACTTTCTCGGGGAGGCCTATGTCCAGCAGTGGACTTCTAATGGCTAGTATGATATGATATGATGATATATGATCATTAACTCTTATGTAATTAAAATAAATCTACCTTATAATACAAATATAAAAATGAATCTGTCTGTCTTTCTATACGTCATATTTCTTCGACTCAATGCTAATTAAATAGACCTCATTGCACTCATGCATTGGACAGGCTACTTTCGAAGCTAATCCTCGGGCTAAATTCCCCTTCTTGGGGACAGGATATTAAGTGCAATAAACGCAGAAAAGTCGCGGGTATACAAATTAAGGGTACCTACTAAAATACCTCTCCCCTCATCCTGCGGTATTATCCTGTTGATCCCGTTACGTGGCAAGCTGTCGATTTAATTTGTATAGATCGACGTTGACAATATACGTCAACTGTTGCACAGAAAGAAAAATATTATTCAAGATAAGTAAAATATGAAAAACAAGAACCGTAACGCACTGAATAAATAATTATTAATTATGTGAGCTACAAATAATGATCTTAAACCATATATTTATTATATTTTATAATAAAAATTCTTCATCAAAACAGAGTACGAAGAAAAAGTAGCAGATACTTCTTCATAACCGTTACAAACGCAATTATTTATCGGAAAGCAATTAATAATGGACGGTAAAAACATGAATAGATACATATAAAAGCAAACAGTGGATCAGACAAGCGTAACATGGAATCAAAGCACACGAATTGATATTTCAAAACGCTCTAATAGTTAATAGCAAAATTGCCGGCATATGACTAAATAACTTAATGTTCTTTGCACTGCCACCAATTCTTATAGACCTCGCATACTGTATCACAAACCACCTTAACGCGCGAAAGCCAATCCACCTTGAAACACATTCAAAACACTTTGAGCTCTATTTTTTTAGTAGTAAGGTTAGTTAGTATGTTGTTTTAAATATTGGTGTTGGTTCGAGGGAAGAGGAGTAGGTCGTCATATAGTGGTCGGTGATACCGATTCGTCCCCATTAAGTTTGCCTATTACCACAATGATATTACCCACAATTTCGTATCATGTCAGTAATAATACATTTAATGCGTTACCGGCTCACTGTGTTATTATTTTGTGGCCATTTTCGGTGTTTTATGAATTTGCTGTTTAGTTGGTGTAAGATAAGTCACGACTGTGTGAATCTATTTCATTAAAAGTATTAGGTATTAACTTAATTTCTTACAATTTTACTTAAAAATTATAAAACAAACCTTTATAAATATAATTATATTTTTCTATGACTATTTTCATCGCCAACAGTCAATTGGTAGATGAGCCTTTGGCCAATACAAAGCATTTTAAAGTTTTCTTTTTCCAAAAAACATTTGTCACTTAAACAATTCCCAAACAGTAGGTACGTACGGTATGTATTTCAGAGGATGTTTATAAATAGACGTTTCGCCCATAATCTGTTTGATAAAGTTAACATTAAATTAAGAATAATTATTCCTAATTATTTACTATTTTATAATCTTAATTTCGTATATTTTTATATAATTTATTATTTATTAAACTTAATAATTCTAAATAGATTATTTTCCTACGTAATGTTTATTTCCCTGAGTATCTGCATACATTCAACGTTAATACCTATAGTATTGTAAGTACCATTTAGGGATACTACTACCTACTTACCTTTTATTGGTTAATTGGCTACAGTTAGCATTTTTTAAGCCGTTTGTAATATGTCCCAGACATTAAATGTCAGAATTTAATGTTTTATTTCCGCATTTATCGTGGAGGCGCCACCGTCTATGGAGGACAAAACGGTGCTTTCTTTACGAAGTGTACGATCTTAAATAATAACGAGTAAGGAATATGGTAATCTCTCCCGGCGACGCTGAACTGACGCCATACTCAGCCAGCATTCATTATCATTATCATCATCTTCATATCAGCCCACAGACGTCAATTGCTGGACATAAGCCTCACCAAATTTACGCCATAGTTTTTTGCCGGCTGAAACCAATCACTTCACGCAAGCGTTATCAGATCGTCCGTCAATCTGGCGGGGAACTAGGCTAGCCAGCATTAGGCTCGTCAAAAAATTCGTACATAAGTAGACGATTACCATTTAAAGTAACATCCAATCTAAGATATATAAGTTTTTCTACAATACCAAATATTTAGTCGAGAAGACGATCGCCTACCTATAACGTTTTTTATACTTAAAAATAGTATAAGTATACTACAAGTGGCTGAACACGTGTTTTTCTAGCAAAAACGTTTTTCAAGACTTGACTTTCATATTACATTTGAACATATAAAGGCTAATAAACCGCCTTTTACAGCCGTTAACAAATTTGTATTATTACTTATTTGAGATTTTTTTATATCCTGCTGGGAAGTCTTCTTGACTAAGTTACCAGTACATAGGTACAGAAAAAAATCTGCATGAAACTTCCTTTTTAAAACATAGCACGATATAATTAATGCGATTAATAACTGAATATGGAGACACTGTTTTTTTAAGAAATGTCTTGTGAGTGCGAGGTGACGGTAATAGACCAGCTCTCGCTTCGGGAAAGCACCTAAAGGATATAATTTTTCCGACATCATCATACCAGCTATTGAAAATCCACTACTTGACATACCTATACCTCTAAATGAAAGGAGGTTGTTTGCCCATAATTGCCATGCTATGCAAGCGTGTTGGCAATCACAGAGCGCAGCTATCTCACCCTGTGTATTTGAGCGGCACTGTTCCGGATGAATATACCGCCATCTGTCGGTTCTGGTTCCTTAGTCGCCTCTTACGACACCTGGTGCAGTGGGAGATACTATTCTACTCCACCGGTACCTTCCGACATGCTATTATCATTTTTATATTTTAGACACAAAAATAGGTATCACTTGCATTATTCCTTCTTGGTAACATTTCAGAAACGCAGTACAAAAATCTGTTCTACTTTTAAAGTCCTATATAATAAGTGGCGATAATATCTATGTACATAGCAACAGATCAACTAACACATATTTGTAATTTTTTGCAATCAAAATTGACTGTGACATTCAGACAATTTGTGTAGGTTGGTCTGTTGCTTCTTGTCGGGATGGAGGCCGTATACAAAAGGTTCTATTGGAAGTCACTTGGGGAGGCTTATATCCAGCAGTATACCTCCGACTGATGTTATGATTGTCGTAAATATGTTACAACTATTTCCTTTTATTCCATTTTAAAACCAAGTATTCGTCTACCAATACCGTAGAACCAAAACAGCGATACAGGCTGATAAGAATAGCATCTCTGCCAGTACTATGTGTCCAAAGGCGACTGAGGCACTGGAGCATGAGCAATCCAATCTGAAACCTTCATAGAGCGAGCACTATTAAAGTTCCACCGCAGGTTTCCTTTCAAGCTCCACCGGTCAGACCCACAGTAACGAAGTGATGCGCGGCTCGTTTTAGCCTACTAATTGCTAATTAGTTAGTCGCGGGGTTAGCAGAGCGTAGCCTCGGTCGATTGACGAACATCTAAGGCTTGTGATACACAGACTGATATGGACGGGGTGGCATTTTTTTCGATATAAAGATTTTTCGATACAAAATATCTCAGTCAACGTCATCATCATCATATCAGCCGTAGAACATTCATAGTTAAGTGTTAGGGAGGACCAGGTGATTTCCAATAAAAGCCTCCCCATCCAGCGTCATTCTAGATTTAGTTATAATGATAGATTTTAATTCTGCTGCCTTAAGGTGCTACAAAGTGACTGATGCAGCAAGCCTATCTCAAAACTAGAGTAATGTCTCTAAACAGATCTTAAAGCGAGTAAACTTCGCTATAAGACAGTTTACGTATGCAAACCACTAAATAAGAACACATGAAAAACTGACGCTGATGAAGGTAAGGGAGGAATGAAATATTCTTAGGGTACAGTCTAATTATTATTCGAACTGCCCCGCAACCCTAACATGATTATGGTAATAAATACCATCACATCAGCCACGAGACCTCTCCTGCTGGACATAGACCTGTCCAATGGATTTCCAGTAATCAGTACCGGTTCCAGTACCGGTTGCATGTGGCCTATTTTCCACGCGGTTTTAATCCAGAATCAAACTTGTCCGTTGATTGCTTTCATCTTATGCAGCGCCGGTCTATACGTGGTGCCCTTTGCATAACTATACAGCCCTATCGGTAATCAGTTCAGCATACTGTATAAGCAAATACATCGTACAAAACAAAATAAAAAAATATATATTGATGGAATTGAAAATAATGTTTTTATAACTATAAAAAAAAACTACTCTTTTAACATCTTCAAATGCGGTTTAATTAACTTTTACAAATTTTGTTCTACGTTTCGTTTACCTTGCGGGAAACCCCATATCCTCTCCCATATGGGTATAGAGTACCCATGCAGAAGACCGTTGTATGAGATCTACCTCATGTAGTAATTTGGCTGTACGATATCTTCCCTGACTTATATCCCACGATTGCATCCATTGCGTACAAGGATAACAAGCATGCATTGGTTTAAAACTGGCCGATTAATTGCAGCCGTCAGTGGCTCCTAGCACGGTCCTGTCTTATTGTTCGTGCGGTGGTTAACTATAGACAAGTTGTTTCAGAAATACACTCTATAAAAGGAATAGCTCAATTAACATCAGCCGTGAGGTATCGGCAGAGTAGAATAGTACCTCCTCCTCTAGCAGGTGTCGTAAGACGCGACTAAGGTACCAGAATTGACAGATGGTAGTATATCACTCCGATACAGTGTAGCTAAAATGCACAGGACGGGGATGTCAGCAGCATATAATGAACATCCGAAACCACAGTATTCCACTGAAAGAATTAGGTTCTTTGATAGAATAATCTGTTAAATATGTCTTTATCCGCATAATATTTTCTTTATATTGATATGATGGGATGAGAATCCCTAAGGAGCTCTTCTTATTCCGGGAAGAATTCTATGTCCCTCCCTGACAGCTAAGCTGTTCAAAAAGCCATGCCGATTTTATAGAGAAAAATAAAAGTCAGATCTATCCCATAAGAACATGTTTTTTGAGATAAAAGGTAGCCATGTGTCTAGACTGTCATTAATCTCTACGTTAAAGTTCATCCAGATCTGTTCGACCGTATGTCAGAAATCTATGTGTGGTTAAGTCATCCGAATTGTTCATGAAAAAAAAATTGAGGATATACACGGCTTCGTTAGTATTTAATTAATATAATATTAAAATTGATACAAACAAAGCCCTATCTGTTTTACTTCTAATCCTCGCAACAGTTCTACCAACATTATAAATGCGAAAGTAGTCCCTTTGTTGTCGTATTTCAAATACATCTGCTTAGATCATGATAAATTTTACCTTGTGGAAATCTTGAAACCTAAGAGAGGTCAAATGTTTAATGTGTAACTTCAAATTTATTATATGAAATTTTTATAGTTTATAAGTTACAGCAAATTAAAAAAAACTTTAAAAACTCTCAAATAAACACTATTTAATTATTGCTCCATCCTGGTTTATCTTGTCCACCTTACATGAATTGCCTCAGAATGTATATTGATCAATAAATCAATATACAAGGAAATATCTCTTAACATTTACACTCGGTATATTGATTGACAGTATCATCATGATCATAGCAGCTGCAGAACGTTTACTGCCTATGTCCACATAGGCCTCCCGAGAAAGGGAAAATTCTGCCCACTATTGCCGCGCTGGGCAGTCATGGTGGCAATAGTAGAGCGCAGTTTTCTGGAATGCTGCTGCCTATCCCCGCTTTGTGCATTTGAGCTACACTGTTACGGATATACCGACATCTGTCGGTTCTGGTGCATTAGTCGCCTCTTACGACACCTGGTACAGCAGGAGGTACTATTTTACTCAGCCAGTACGCCCACGGCTATATTAACAGTATAATAGAAAAGTATTCAATAACAGTATAATAATTTCCAACGTTTTAAATGGTATTAGGTAATCAATGTTAAGAGAGTTTTTTTTATTTTGTGGGCCGACAAAATGTAATGTTTTTCGCAAATTTTACATTAGAACTTTACAGCTTAAGTGGGCAGTGTTCAAATGAGACGTGCGATCTAAATCATCATTATGTATGTCTAGTTCTGGGCACGCGTCGCTGCCCCGCTCCGCCTGGGCTGCGTATCTGTATGGATTAATTGGTGGTTGGCCGGCTCCCAGGGATCCAACTGGATGGATGGATCTTCGATAATATTTATTTTGTAATTGCTTTTTATTAGAGAAGTGTAGAATGTAAATATATTATTATTTAACATCAATGAAAAAATATTAATGTATTCCTTCATTAGAACACAAATTAAAATTTATTGTTTGACAATAAGCTAAATGCTGTGAGGTACCGACGGACTAGAACAGTACCTCCCCTTGTACCAGGTGTCGTAAACAGCGATTGATTTACCAGAACCGACAGATGGCAGTATATCCGATACAGTGTAGCTCATGTACCCAGGGCGAGTCCTATGTCCAGCAGTGGACTTCCAATGTCTGAAATGATAATGATGAATAAACTTAATAAATAAAAAAATACGAGGCTTAGTTCTTCCGTCTCAAACATTTTATTGAAATTCACTTTTCTAAAAATATTTATAATCAAATAAATGAGTTAATAGATCTTGTAAATACATTTACATATACTTCTAAATATTGTATCACTTAAGTTACAATTCAGTATTTTAAATTCGTAATTTTAAAAGTTAGTGGCATCTAGTGTCGAGTAGCAAAATTATTAACAATTTAAATTAACGCCATCTACCAGCTCGTTGTAAATATATTGCTTAGCAAATGAAAGCATACCACCAGTCTGACAGCTGTCATTATATGCAACTTATCGTGTATAATGCTACCATTTATAAAAGGCTCACTGTTCTTCATCGAATGATCAATATTTCAGTGCGAAAGGGTACAAACATCATGATTTTTAAATTGAGTCGCATAAACAAAATTCGATTGACGTTTTGTCTGTCAGTTTTAGTAGAAAGTAATCTCAGCGGGAATGCAGAAATCTCGTTTGTTGATTCCAAGTGATTGTACCTGAACGATACGCGACCGTTTATATAAATTACGCCGAACAGAATGCCGCCAAGTAGCCTTCGAGTCGTCTACGCGTTCGCCAGAGAAATGCACCCAAAAACAAGCGATGTTTTCATTCAATATGGGACTGCCGGATTTCGCACAAAGTAAGTCGAATTTTGGTTAATATTTGCTATTTGTCTCTTTTATTGCACTGTTAAGTCTTTAACCGTATTTAGGACAAATATATACCCTTTCTCTCTGATATTATAACAAAGTCGTCACGTAAGCAGTGTTTTATTATAGTACAATTGTATAAAATTATGACTCATATTCAAGATACCTCACTGATTTGTATTGTAACGGGAAGCGGGCCGTCACAACGGTCATGATTATGGTCAATGACTTTAGTAGATTTATAAGGCAAAACAATGAACTCTGTAATTGGTTCTATAGTTGCACATTTGCATGAATCACCCTGGATACCAAATAGGCAATGTCTACTTTTAATAAAAATGTCACCTTAGCTTATTTGACATTGAATATATTAGAGGTCTAAACTATTTGTTATATATATAGTCAAACTATATTAAAATCCAATGGTAGTAAATAATACTAGGCTAATTGATCAATTGCTTTTGTTACCCAAGTCTATTTAGAATTGCACCTAATTTATTTTTATGTATCATATGTTTTCATATGTTTAGTAAATACATTTTTTCAATTTAGGAAGTAATGCATTTGAGATTCACACCTATGTCAACCTGATGTTTAAAAATAAACACCATGGGAAGTGCTTTTAAAGATATTTGGCATGATGCCAACCTCTTTGAAGACCAATTCAGTTTATTGTTTATTATTATTCATACACTTTTATTATTATAGATAGGAATTTCATATCTTAATAAAACATACCATTATTTATTTTGACTTTAGATGAAGTGAAACAAATATGTAATGTTTTATTTAGTCATTTATATAAATGATTGTAATTCTTGATTGGTAACAAGTATACTTAATAAGTGATAAAATTTATTATTAAAAAAATAATATCATAAAAATATGCTAGTTAGTACAGTTGTTAATTATACAGGCACATTTCAACTCAGTTAGCTAATTAACATGCTCAGTGGACTCGACATTGTTCCATATTTAGCAACCATAATTAAAATAACAGGTTATCTAATGGTCACTAGTGGTCTAGTTGTTATTGTTGTGGTAAAAGTATTTAAGTGTAATTGGTTCACATGAAACTATGTGAATTTCAAATATGAGTAAAACAGATTTCTGGATCCTTACAGATAAAGAGAAATTGGCTAGTTTGTTTTTATAAAAGTTCGTTTTTGTTTTCCCACAATTTCTCATACCTGACTCCGAGGTTGTGAAAGTTGCTTCAAGCAGTTGTGTTACGTATGCCAGCCAGAGGAATCACAAATATCCTATATAAATTCATATATTTCACACCCAGACACAGAACAAACATAAATATTGGGATGGGAATTGTACCCACAACTTTGCACCAAATATGATCACTACCATCTGCATAGTCTTGCAATTGCAATTCTAATTTTAAGAATTACCTACCAGGTATAAAAATAATAAAATGCTATCTTTATCTGTATTATCTATGCTTATATAGGCTTCCTTCAATAGTTTAGGTCATTTTCGGTTAGGTTAGGATCATGCCATGCTCGTAGTGGTCACCAAGAAGGCCTGCTACCATTAAAATAGCATCACTAAAACAAAGTCACTTTTCACTGTCTATCTGTCCAGTGCAAAGCTAACTAAATTGTTTGTGCTAGATTTTTGAGTTTATATTCTAAAATATCAGGAAATATTAGATTTTTAGAAAAATTTTAAGGCAGTTATTTCATAGAGAAAATCAATATTTTTTATATGATATCAAGCCAACATGGCCCCATTCCGCTTGAATTTTGTATGGCTCTGTGAATAATTGTAAAGAAGATAATGGTGTTTTATCAGTTATCACTTAGTTTGCGCAATCAATATCTGATTGCTTTTTAAGTGATGATAACATTCACAGTTGTGCTATACCTAAATACATAGGTAAATAATGTATCTACTTGCTTATTTTTGAATACCATTAATAATATTTCAAAATTTTGTTATGTTAAATACCTTATTGTATAGCCTATACAAATAGTGTTATTAAGATTAATACATACATTTTAAAATATATTATGTAAATATATTGTAGTATACCTATATTTATTTTATATATATTGTATATGTGCATATGTATGCTCACTTTTATACTTTCCTTACCAAAATTACATCATAATAATTATGCCTATAAATAAATACATGGGTTTACCTATACATCATCAACACTATGCAATTGGATTTTTTTCAGTCTATTTTTATTTGAATTTAGTTTCTTAATAATTAGTATGTTTGTTAGTGACAATTTTAAATGAGTGTCTTTTGTTGCAGAGCAAACTTGCTTGAACATGTGGTCTACCGCATGGGCCTTCTGGCCGTAATACGTTCACGCGTGAAAAATGGTTAGTATATTCACTTATTTTTATTAAGAACACAAATTATAGTTGATAGTGTTTTAGTGATAGTATGTACACCATATACAAGAGGTTCCCGAATTGTATTTATTTGATAGATACTCTGCTTTTGTAACACAGAATATCTACATAATTGTTGACAGCAATCTATATTAGTCACAAGCCTTGATACACTTAGCATAAATGTTCACGATCCTGAAACATTTGCGTCGGTTTTTCTACTTGAAATCGACTTCCGGAAAGGGATATATACCATTTTGGGAATAACCGCCTTATACCATGTATTATTGCTTAAATTTAACGGGTTTTGCGGGTTTTAAGTTGTCCAACGTTAAAACTTATTACAAAACGTCCTGCCTATTTGACTTAAGCACATTTAGATTAGATTTAGGTAGATCACTTTTTGTTCCTTTAAAAATAGGTTACAATAAAAAGGATGTAAGTGGCTCTGGAGCTTTCCAAAACAACGGTACTATAATCTCCATTATCATCATAGCCGCATAACGTCTACCGCTGAATATAGGTCTCCCCAAAAAAGGAGGAAACTTTCCCGATATAGTACTGGGCATTCGTTGTGGCAATCGCAGAGCGTAGTACCAAGACGGGAACGCCAGTTTTCTTTACATATTAGGCTATAGCAAATATCTTGCTAGCAGTCCAATACGCCAACGTATATAAATCTTGAGCATCATAGAAGTCGCAAAAAGTCTACTTCTGGACATAACCACCCCCCAGAAAGAAATGAATTTGCCCATAATTGCCGCGCTGGCCAAGCGTGGTGTTAATCGCAGAGCGTGGCGGACGACAGAAATGCTGCTGCCCATCCCCGATTACATCTGTCAGCTCCGCTACCTCAGTCGGCTCTTAGGACACCTGGTAAAAGAGGAGGTGCTATTCTACTCTGCCGGTACCTCACGACGGAACTCTATCAATAATGTAATAATTTGTGTCTTTTTTATTGTCATCACCAGGTCGCACAATAGGTATGATGATAACCGCCTCGCACAACCTCGAGCCCGACAACGGTGTCAAGCTGGTCGACCCTGACGGCGAGATGCTGGAACAGAGCTGGGAGGAGATCGCCACAAGGCTCGCTAATGTCAGGTATGATGTGCTAGGAATCTGTATACAATATATTATTGGTTAATCCTGATTAGATGTACTGATGTAATGATTGATCTTACCTGCCCCTAAGTTCGTTTATAGTATTCTTTATGACGGGCCCGATGGCGCATACGGTAATGATCCATCTTTTGCTTCAAGGGTCATGTGTTCGATCCCCATCCAGGTAACCCGCCCCTACATCGCACGGGTGCAATGAGGATGTCAAAAGGTAGTTGTGGGTTATCTCTAAGAGACAGACATATACTTATATATATATATATATATATATATATATATATATATATATATATATACCCCTACGGACTTTTTGTCCTTATTTACAACTTTTTTGTCGTTATTCATAACAAAGTGTACAATTCTACAGTACATTATTTTAAACTATCTTGTCGGGTTCAGCCAGCGTTTGCAATGAAAACGTAAAAAAATGTGTTTATTCTCGACATAATAATTGAGAACCTCTAAAATTATCGGTGTTTGCTCTATATTATGTACTAGCTGTGCCCGCGACTTCGTCCGCGTGGAATAGTTTTTTTGGGTACCATATTTCTTTACCTTCACATACATAAACTTTGAATGTCATGCATATTTATATCGAATCAATTGCCTGAAAAATAAGGTTTAAGTTTTTTGCTCTAAAAATAGCGATACTCCCATATAACTTTTTCCCCCCCCCCCCCCCCTTTCGACTCCTTACAACCCTTATATCAGACAGACAGACAGAGTTACTTTCGCATTTATAATGTGTATGTATTATACATACATATCTTCTTATAGAATCACTCCATCTATTATAAACCGCATCAAAAACCGTTGCGTAGTTTTAAATATCTAAACATATATAGCGACAGACAGCGGAAAGCGACTTTTTTTATAGGTACTATCTAGTGATGCACTAGGTATACATTCGAAAGACCTGCCCTAAACGTTTGCCATAATTCTTTTGAGACAATAATTACTAGAAACTCATCATTTGTATCAAGTCTAGGTATCTCTAGTGTTTTACTGTGGAAGTTTCTTGCTATCAAGGATCTAGTTAGAATAATGCAATGAATCATAATACGTATGAGAAATAAATCTACATAACTAATTGCAATGTCTGTGGTCGGAAGCTTGTTTATTTATGTTAGCTCTACCTTTATTTAGACGTCGTTGATTTTAATTATTTATAACTTTCTAGCGCCAGTAATGTAATTAAACGACTTCGTGAATATTATTATTATTAGACCAAGTCGAAAAACAAGCATACAGTCCGCGTGATAGCGTCACTGCAGCATTTAGATGCTCGTAATATCACAAGGATATCACTAACGTGTTGCCAACCTTGTGAATTGAGGATGTGATGCCACATTATCCAGTAAATTCACTGCCTGCTCACCCAGCCCGCAACACAGCCATGCGGACAATGGTATTTGGCGGTAGAAATTGGTGGGAGTGAGGTACCAATGCGGACGAAATTTGTATGAGGTCTACCTCATGTAAAGATACTAGAGTCTTGCATTAATTTGCCGGGTACATCAATCCCGATATTTGGTCTTTTAATCTATAGACTACTCGGGTACCTAACTTGTGCACTGAGATTCGTGGTTTCGTTCCTCAACCAGGACTATCATTTGTATGGTGAATTCTTGTGTATGTTCTCTGTTTGGGAGTGAAATATGTATTAAGTAGTATATTTGTGATTTCTCTGTTGTTTTAACACTAGTGTTTTAAGCTACTTATCTCGAAGTCAGGTCAATGTATGAGATGTTGTGTGAATTTATTATTATGTTTTTTTTCTAATGAGGTCATTAAAGACGTCATCATGTTTTATATTCAATAGATAAGCATACACTTTGTAATCGTACTTTTCTATTAAACTAAATATTTAACAAAAATACTAAGCTACTTAGATGAGTCTGTTTCTGAAACGTTTGAAAATCGAACCATTTCAGAAACGTTTGAAAATTAAATTATTGATGACTATATCATATGTTCAATTACCGAAGAAGCGTTTCATAGAGGAGTGATCAACAAGCAACCCCGTCGCGAAGCTACGCTCTGCGATAACCACGCATGCGGTGGTTATCGCAGAGCATGGCAGTTTCGGCCATAGTTCCCTTTTCCCTGGGGACGCCTATGTCCAGCCGGACGGCGCCAACGCTTGATAGTTGACTTGAAAGTCCGCCCCAGTCCACTGTATTTTGGGACGTGCAAAAAGTTGAATAAACATATCGGAGCTATTTCGCAGCCATTCCACTATAATAAATTATATGTGCTCGCGAAACAGTTTATGATTTTAAATGCCAAAAGGAAAATGGTGGCTCGAGACACCTACAGGTGATTGACCGGCGTTTAAAATAAACCGCCGTAGATATGCGCACGTGAGCGCGCTCGTCCGTATGTGTGTCAATAGGTGATAAACCGGGAAACGCTATTCCCAGAATGACGTCACGGGATGTACATTTGCCGCGGAGGTGGTGGACCTTTGAATTTTAATTTGCATTTTTCTAAATCGTTTATAGGAAATTCTCAACTTTATATAATACTTACATAATAAATGTGTGCATATAATAATTTTTGACTTGAGTCTTTTCGCAGTTTTCAGTTGTAAATCACTAGGATATGATTTTGATTCAGATTTTTAATATATAGTGTTTCAAAAGTTTATATGTAATACGTGTATAATAAAATAAAGTAGACCAAACCCTTATAATTGTGGAAGTTTCTAATGTGATGTAAATTTTTAGTTTACATTGCAAACGCTGGCTGAACCCTACTAGATAGATCAAAATAATGTAACAGTATTGTACACCAAAAAAAGGTCTACTAAAAAGTCCGCGGTGGTATACCTAAATTTCTTAAGGATAATCTACAATAACCATTATTTATCCTCATTGCACCTATGCAGATCCAGGGCGGTCATGTTGCGTTAGCCAATTATATATATATATATATATAATATTAACAACTAAAATAATAAATGAGTCGTGAGATCGACACAATTTTTGTATGGTACAAGTACATTCTCTTAGAGGTGTGCTGCCAGTCGGCTATTCTCGCTCTAGGCTGTAAAATCAAATGGGCTAACTGACACTTTATATTGGACAACAACTAGAAACAGTGAAATCGGGGAAACGAATGTTTAGCTTAAAATAAATTTACACCTACAGACTTAAATCGGTACAGATCGATAATGCGGTGAGTCACAAGCTCTTAAAAAAATGGGGATGCTTGGGTGTAGAAAATGAAGGAAGTCACAGAAATTACAAAATATTATTAGATAATTATTAGGCAAAAGTTACTAAATATTATAGTTATTACTGGATTTGCATGCATTCTCCGAATCTTTGTGGAACTTTTCCATGTTGATTATAACTCAATATAAATTTTCGACTACATAAAAATGTTAAAAGCATACTATTTGATTCGATCAGGGTCTTACTCGCCAAAGGTGGTGGGTTGATCCCCACCCAGGACAAATATTTATATGATAATATTTGTCTTTGTTCTGTATTTGGGTGTTAAATATATGTATTTAAGTTTTATATTTGTAAATCCTCTGCTGTCTGATGTCAGTAAAACAAGTGCTTTAAGCGACTTATCTCGGAATCAGGTCAATGTATTAGATGTTGTGCGAATTTATAATAATTATTATTTCATTTATTCAACACTAATTATCATAAAATATTTATTAGATTTCAGTCTTTCCTATCGAATGTTTAATAGATATATTGCTGGAAACCATATGGAAAGCCGATCGGCAGTTATTTTCTTGGCATAGTAGTTGACGCTCCCATCGTATGGTCGTCGATGTAACGTTGACGACGGTTGGTACTGTGAATTGGGTCAGCCAGAATTGATTGCCTTAAGCTCCCTCATGTCTGAAGGAGGCACGGAAAAATGTTGGCCAAGTTCCATTAGCGATGTTTAAAGCTCCGGCGTTGCGCATAGAGGCAAGTGCATCTGCCCGATAGCATAACTTCTTTAAATGCCTCCCTCAATTACCCTATCACTTTACGATCACAAATCCTTTTAGCGGAGCAGTTCTGCACCGCTTTCGCCAGTGAACGCCCCCGTTATATCTGGCCAAACTCACTTAGTCCTCCACTTTTGCAGTTTCAACAATATTAGTAAATTCATCAGTTCAATTAACTGATTTAGTCCAACATTAGGTTCATCTGAACAAAAAGAAAAGAGTCTAAAAAAATTCCTTTGTAGATACAAAAGCGAAGAGACAATATTTGATAATATATAATTGTTCCGTCTGAAAAGACGTAAATAAATAAAAATAAATTCCCACAACATCGCATACATTGATCTGACTCCGTGGAAAATCGATTAAAGCACTTGTGTTACGGACGCCAGACAACAGAGGAATCACAAATATACTATTTAAATACATATATTTAACACCCAGACACAGAACAAACTCAAATATCATCATATAAATATTTGCTCTGGGTGGGAATCGAACCCACTACCCTTGGCGCACAAGATAGGATTACTACCGTCTACGCCATCGGGCCCGTCATGATGTGAGAGTTCTTTTGCAATAAATGCATTGTGCTATCATTGTGAAGGTGCCAATATAGACGCTGTGTCAGCAACGATATGTCAATCGCATTTCATAATAGCCAATTTGAAAGGTCTTTGGAATCACTCTCACTAACCTCTAACGCCAAATTCCAGTGCTCGCATTGCTGCTCCGGTTTGATGGGTGAGAGAGGCAGTGAAATTACTGGGTTATGTGACAGTATTTTCATGACATGACACAAGGTTCGCAACGTGCGTGTGAGATCCTATCCTTGCGATGATACGAGCGTCTGTAAACTACCGTGGAGATTACCACAACGCAGACAGTATGTTTGTTTGTAGAATTAATTACATAAAATAAAGGAATAGCTGCTGAAAATGCGAAGAAATAGACAATTTATTTTTTCATGTATTATACTTCCAATTACACATTCTAATTTTAGTACAAATTGGTATTGGAATTATCTGTGAAAGTTTCTTGTAGGTGTAAAAATTCGTTTAATAGATATCTTTTCAAAAAATATTTTTGTGTAAAAACTAACGAATATTCCTGTAAAATATTGTTAATGTCTATTTGATTGGACGAACCTTATAAAATGCTGACTAATTATACATGTTATGTAAAATTTTATGTTCTTACTCAATTGATAAATAATAATAAATTGGTAAGTATACCGCGCGTATAAGGAACTTCGTATAGTAAGTTTTTTCTTAGTCTAACTTGATGTTTCTCCATTGATGTTTTAGTTTTAAATCGAGTTAAACTATTTTTGATTCAAGTAGGCCCATTAAAAGCACTTTTGAATCGTTAAAAATAATATTTGAAACAAATTTTATTTTAGAAATATGTAATACTATATTCAATTATACTTCTAATATTGATGACCCTGATGACCCCACGGGATTTAACATATAAATCTGCCGGCACCAGGCGGGTCCTAAAATTAAGTTTAATTACACGAGCCCACAGAAAGGAACCTACAAGAAAAACTTGTGGTGATAAAGGTTCCATAAATACGAAATAGTTAGTATTAATGAAACCCCCACCGGCGTCGGAGCTAACAAGCCGTTGTCTTAAAGCTAGGTTAGAGCAATTCCAGGCAGTTTTATTATTTCAATTAGACCCGCTTGCGCTGCATTTTAATTCAGGGCGGCTTCTATCCGACCCATTATTTGCTAATTTAACTGGTAAATTGCAGATGCAAATAAAGATTACCTTTGGTCAAGTTCAGTTTCGAACACTATAGCAATCATATCAGATAGCAATCTTATTTTCTTTGTTTCAGTGACAATGACTTAGAATCAACAACTGAGCAGATCATCAAACAAGTGAATGCTGATATGTCACTCAAGGCCAGCGTCTTCATCGGAATGGACACCAGGTACCTATGTAGTTTATATATAAATATGTATACAGGTACAGATTGAAAAGGTCAACCACAAATATCGTGCTTGAAACAAAATCGTGTTGTTTTATGTCAACTAAAAGAATTATTCGATCTCGAACCTCATTTTTAAGTCAAAGTCAAATAAAACCTTTTATTTGACTTTGACTTTGGAATATAATTTTTGAAATGGCTGTTTGCTGCTATGGTTAATGTTTTCTAACATTTACGCGTTCAATACTCATAGTAAAACTACTTTCTTAAGCGGTTTTAAATTTTACATTTTTAGTTTAACAGTTCGGCTACCTTGCGGCAACCGTTTTCTTGAAATCAGTTGTCGCACAACCCGAACAACGAACACAGTAGTGCATACTCTGCTATTCGGGTGGTAGAAATGATGCAAGTGAGGTACAAATGCTGTATTAGTACTTATGTAGATGGTTTACCTCAAGTCGAACATGTATTATTTGGTAGCAATTATTGAGGTTAACTTCAATTCCAGGTACACAAGTCCTAGGCTCGCGGCGGCGGCATCCAACGGCGTGATCGCCCTCAAAGGCACCCCGAGGGAATTCGGGATAGTCACCACGCCCATCCTGCACTACTGCGTCAAGTGTCGCAACGATAACACTTATGGAATACCAACTGAAGAAGGTAAGGTCCAAAATATGTTCGTATACAGTGGTTTATCTTGACGTGTCATTCAACCTTCAAACCAGAACACATGCTAACACATGCAGTGTTAGCATGTGTTCCGGTTTGGCGGTAGAATAATATGAGCTTTTGTAAGAGGTCTACCTACCTTAATTGACGTTCTAAGTTGCTACGTCATATATAAATATATATTTCGTCCACACCAGGTTACTACGAGAAGATAGTAGGCGCGTTTAAGACAATCCGCCAGAAACTGCCGGTGTTCGGCGAGTACAACACCACGCTTTACGTGGACGGCGCCAACGGAGTCGGCGGCAAGAAGCTCAACATCATCAGGAAGAGTCTGGACGGAGAGCTGGACCTGCAGCTGTTCAACCTGGGCGGGAACGGGGGCAAACTTAACCTGAACGTGAGTCCTACACTCTGGCTATTAGCTTTACACTAAACTTCTCCTTTGCCTTAAGGCACCGGAGTAAAAAAGTACCTCCTCCTTGTACCAGGTGTCGCAAGAGGCGACCAAGGTAACAGAACCAGTAGTTCAGCAGTATCCCGCTACGTAGATTTGAAGATATACTTACAGACATCTTAAGCGAGTTTGATTTATACAATATCATAATCATCATCAGACCAGCCATCAGAAGTCCACTGCTGGACATAGGCCTCCCCAAGAAATAAGAATGGGGGAATTTCACTCATAACACAAGTCAACAAAAAAAATATTTTTCTTTGAGTCTGTTATTTAGTAAATATTTTCTGATTATATACATCGAAAAAAAAGCAAAAACTCCATTTATAAAAAATAAAGTTTGCTTTTGTACCTTTACACAATGTAAAACGAATATTATAGTATTTTAGCAGTTTTTTTAGGAGCCGTTGCATATAAGTTGGATTTCTGATGGGAATGCAAGGCGGGTACACTAAATATCCGTGTTACATTTGCTTATGGGATAGTAGAGCCGATGCACTTCACTACCAGCAGCACTCATGGACACAACGGAGCGAGTTTCAAATAGGACAACATAATGTCAAAAATGAACCAATCGTGAAGCCCGATCATATTTTAATGCCTCCATTGCACATTAAATTAGGTCTGATCAAGCAGTTCGTAAAGGCTCTGCGTCAAGACTCTGAGGCCTTTCAATATTTAAAATCATTTTTCCCGAAATTGTCAGAGGCTAAAATTAAAGCTGGTATTTTCATCGGTCCACAAATAAAGAAAATAATGGCCAGTGAACAATTCCTACAGCTCCTCAGTACGCACGAAAAACAAGCGTGGCTCAGCCTTAAAGCAGTGATTCATGGCTTTCTTGGCAATAGAAAGGCAGAAAATTACACGGAGCTTATTACTGATATGCTTCACAACTTCAAAGTTATGGGTTGCAGAATGTCTTTGAAAGTCCACATGCTACATGCTCATTTGGATAGATTTAAAGACAACTTAGGTGCATATTCAGAAGAGCAAGGGGAACGTTTCCACCAGGATATAATGAGCTTCGAAAAGCGTTATCAAGGACAATATAATGAAAATATGATGGGTGACTACATTTGGGGGCTCATACGAAAAAGTCCCAACTTACACAGAAGAAATACCAAATCTGTTCATTTTTAAAGTCTTTTTTGTATTCTTTTTTGTATTTGTGGGTTTATTTATGCCGTCTTGTATAATTAAAGTCAATAAAAATATGTGAATTCAAAACTGTTTTCCTTTTACATATAATTGAAATTAAGAAATAGAGCTTTTTCATAAAAATTAAAATTTCGTTTTAGTAACTACAAAAGCAAACTTTATTAGATAAAATTTTTTTTTCTTTAATTAGTTAGGCATAAGTAATCAAAATCAGAGGTACAGAACTCAGACTCAAAATTCGTGTTGACTTGTAATTGCCGCGCTGGGTAAGCGAGTTGGCAATCGCAGAGCGCAACTTTCGCGGCGGGGATGCTGCTGCCCATCCCGCCCTGTGCATTTGAACATGCATTGTTCTGGATGGATATACCGCCACCTGTCGCCTCTTACGACACCTGGTACAGGGGAAGATACAATTATACTCTGCTTGTTCAATTCTAAATGCTAAAGAAACTCTGTCTGTCTGTTACACTTTTCCGCTTAAACCTCTCAATCGATTTTGATGAAATTTGGCACAGACAATCTTTAGACCCTGAGAAAAGACATAGGCTATTTGATTCGAAATAAGGGTTGTAAGCGGTCGAAAAGGGGGATGAAAAGTTGTATGGAAGTATCGCTATTTTTAGAGCTAGAAACTTGAAACTTATTTTTCAGGCATTTGTTTATATTATATAAATAAACATGACATTTAAAGTTTATATAAGTTAAGGTAAAGAGGTATGGTACCCAAAAAAACTATTCCACGCGGATGAAGTCGCGGGCATAGCTAGTACTATACGAGTATAGTAAAGATTATTTATTGTTTACAGTGCGGCGCGGACTTCGTGAAAGTATCCCAGAAGCAGCCTGTGGGCGTGGAACATGTGCCTTACCAGCGCGTGGCCTCATTGGACGGGGATGGAGACCGGCTGGTCTACTACTATCTAGACGATAAGTGAGTGACAAGCTGACATCTTAATCATGATACATACATCACGCCTGTGTCCCATCGGGATAGGTTGAGACTATCGATCTACGCATTAGTCATTCATACACGCTCGTTTATTCTTGGTACTTCTTACCTGGCCCTTCTTTAAAACCTCTTCTACCTGGTTAAGATATGTCTGCGTCGGTCGTCCTTTTCAAACCAACCCAACCCTTCCATTCATTTCCGCTCTATATATTTGTACAGTCATTCTATTTTCATCCACCCTTTCTACAAGTCTTAACCATCTTAACATTCCTTTCTCTAATGTTATCACAATATCATCTTTTATAACACATAGATCTCTTATTACACTCTTCTTTAATCTATCTCTCAAGCTAACACCATACATATTTCGAAGTGCTCTCATTTCAACAGCATTTATTCTATTCACGTGCTTCTTCTGCCATACCCAATATTTACTACCATATGTCAGTGTTGGAACCACACGCCTCTATGAACAGCCAGTCGTGCCCTTTTTGACACATTTAGGCTGCCCATAAAAGCATGTAAGGCTCCATTGACACTATTCTCCGTTTTCACTCTCCGTTCAATATCTTCTTCATACTTCCCATCTCTCGTAAAAACACTTCCTAGATACACAAACTGTTTCACTTGTTCAACTATCATGTATTTGTAGAATCACATTTACCTCATAGAAAGGTCGTCTGCACTGGTACTTCTGCCTATTTCTATCGCCAAATAACAGTGTTCGCTTCGCCGTGTTCCGGTTTTAAGGGTTAAGATAGGCAGTGAATAACTGGATAATGTGACATAATGCCTTAAAGCCACAAAGTTGACTAGGCGCTTATGATATCCTTGTGACTTTTAATATCACGCAGACTGTATGTCCGTATGTCGATCTGGTCTAATATAAAAAAATCTATAAAGTACAGCAGCTGTATTTCTTCACGTGGTCCAAACTACGGTTTACTACACGTAATCCGTATTGAAATATTCTGCGTGTCTAATACTTGTGTTTGAGTGTGTAATCTACGAGAAAATACGCTATTTAATTATTATTATGAATAAAGTCGTGACGATTAATGTTTTAAGTAGAGCCTATGTCACTCCATACTAATAATCTGTGTGCCAAACTATGTACGTTTGTTTAGCTGTTCCGGTGGGAAAAAGTAACAAACATGCATACACAAATAAAATCAAATGATTTCAAATCTAAATTTTCTTTATTCAAATAGGCCCATTACAAGCACTTTCGAATAATTAAAAATTATAATAGAACAATTTTAATTTAGAAATATGAAGTACTTAAGTATCATATTCATAATACTGATGACCCTGATGACGCGACGGGATCATAAGAGACATCCAACATTTAAATTAGACCTACTTTACAATAGTCTGCCGGCACCAGGCGGGTCTTAAATCTTAAGTTTAATGCAGGTTCATTACACGAGCCACCAGAAGGGAACTTACAACTAAAATGAAAACCTGGTGGGAGATAAATTTTCCATCAATACTAAATATTTAGTGTTCATACTTCCATACAGACTACTTTCTCGACCTTCAAGTGACTGCTACACTTCCATTTATATTGTACTAGCTGTGCCCGCGACTTCTTCCGCGTGGAATAGTTTTTTGGGTACCGTATCTCTTTACCTTAACTTTATAAACTTTCAATTTCATGTTTATTTATATCGAATCAATGGCCTGAAAAATAAGTTTCAAGTTTCTGACTCCAAAAATAGCGATACTTCCATACAACTTTTCATCCCCTTTTCAGCCCCTTACAACCCTTATTTCGAATTAAAAAATAGCCTATGTCCTTTCTCAGGTTCTAAAGATTGTCTGTACCAAATTTCATTAAAATCGGTTAAGAGGTTTAAGCGGGAAAGCGTAACAGACAGATAGACAGAGTAACTTTCGCATTTACAATATTAGTAAGGATTAGTAACAAGACCTAATGTGATACTAATTTGATACCAAATCAGAGAAAACATGCACCTTCTGGACGGCGACCGCATAGCGACCCTGCTAGCGAGCTACATAGCGGAGCTGCTGAAGGGTGCGGAGGCCGGTGACCTTAACATGGGACTCGTGCAGACTGCGTACGCCAACGGCGCCTCCACGCGGTACATCACCGAGGAACTGGTCAGTATACGTGCAGGCTAAGAAATAAACCGTATACACACGGAACTAGACCGTATACACACGAAACTAGATCGTATACTCTCGGAACTAGACTATATATACACGAAACTAGACCATATACTCACAGAACTAAATTGTATACACACAGAGCTAGACCGTATATACACTTAACTAGATCGTATACTCTCGGAACTAGACCGTATATACACGAAACTAGACCGTATACACACGGAACTAGATCGTATACACACAAAACTAGATCGTATACTCTCGGAACTAGATCATATATACACAGAACTAGACCGTATATACACTAAACTAGATCGTATACTCTCGGAACTAGACCGTATACACACGAAACTAGACCGTATACTCTCGGAGCTAGACCATATATGCATGAAACTAGACCGTATACTCAAGGAATTAAACTGTATACACACGGAACTATACCGTATACACACGAAACTAGACTATACGGTCTAGACAGTATGTATAGTGATTAGACCGCATACACATGGATATAGACCGTATACTAAATACAGTCGAACATATACCTCCGCAAGTGATTTACATTAGCTGGTTGAATGCGATTTGTACACCGCATCGCGGCCTTTTTTGAAGTACTGTCTTTTTAAAATGTACTGTACACACAGTACATTATTTTGATCTATCTCGTCGGGTTCAGCCAGCGATTGCAATATAACGGCAGAAAAACGTATTTATTTATGACATCACATTGGAAACCTCTAAAATTATTAGCGTTTCTCTACGATATATTATGCATTTAATATACATATAAACCTTCTTCTCGAATAACTCAAACAGTGATGCTCAAATGCACATGGTGGGGATGGGCAGCAGCATCCCCGTCGCCGTAGCTCCGCTCTGCGATTGCCAACACGCTTGTTCAGCGCATCAATTATGGGCAAAAATCCTCTTTTCTTGAAGAAGCCAATTCATCTTCATCATGCCAGCATTGGACTTCCATTGGCTAGCATGATGAAGATGCAGGGACAGTCAGGCAGAAAGCGACTTTGTTTTATACTACGTAGTGATCATTCTCGTTCAACACTGGTGATATATTTTGCAGAAAGTGCCAGTGACGTGCGTAAAGACGGGAGTCAAACACCTGCACCACGCCGCGCTGTCCTACGATATCGGCGTTTACTTCGAGGCCAACGGACACGGCACTGTCATCTACAGCGACAAGGCCAAGAAAACCATCGCCAAGATCGCACACGACGGGTAGGTGGACCGGTTTGGACCGGTTATTACAAGTTTTATAACCGTATTTTGTGTTGAAATAGACTCTTTTTAAAGGTTACCTTCGCGGATCCTATGGCATAGTTGGTAATTACTTATTTTGTGCTGAAAGTACTGGGTGATATATCTTTTAAGTCACGAGGTTGGAAACGTGCAAGTAATATCCTTGTGATATTACAAGTGTCTTCAGGCTGCGGTGATGATTACTATCGTGCGGACTGTGTGCTTTATTGTCGACATGGTATGATAAAAAAAGTGTGCCTAAGAGCGTAGCGTACGTATATTTGTGTTTGTTTTGTGTCTGGGTGCTAAATGAATGTATATAAATAGTATATTATTCCTCTGTTGTCTAACAACGGATTTTGATGCAGGTTTTTAATAGATAGAGTGAATCAAGAGAAATTTTCATTTGTGTAATACATGCAAATGTGGCATAGTATGATAATAATAATAGATACCCACAATCTCTCACCTGAGTCCGTAAGAAGCCGTTTAAAGCACTTGTGTTACAGACGCTAGACAGCAGAGGAATCACAAATTGACAACTTAAATACATATCTTTAACACCCACACACAGAACAAACATAAATATCATTATATGAATATTTGTCCTGGGTGGGGATCGAACCCACGACCTTTGGCGGACAAGATAGGATCACTACCGTCTGCGCCATCGCACCCGTCGAAGGTAGGTAACAGGAGGAGGTATAATTCTCCTGAAACCCTACTAATATAATAAATGCGAAAGTCACTCTGTTTGTCTGTTACGCTTTCTCGCTTATACCTCTAACCGATTTTGATGAATTTTGGCACAGACAATCTTTAGACCCTAAGAAAAGACATTTTTTTATTCGAAAAAAGGGGTGTTAGGGGTCGAAAGGGGGGATGAAAAGTTGTATGGAAGTACCGTTATTTTGGGAGCTAGAAACTTGAAACTTATTTTTCAAGCCATTGATTCGATTTAAATAAATAAAGAGGTATGGTACCCAAAAAAAACTATTCCACGCGGACAAAGTTGCGGGCACAGCTAGTATTGTATATGTTATTGACAGCGAGCCAGAACAACGCAAGTCGGCACAACTGCTACTCAACCTCATCGACATGACCAACGAGACGGTCGGCGACGCGATCTCCGACCTGTTCCTGGTGGAGACCGTGCTGTGCGCGCGCGGCCTGCACGCGCGCCAGTGGCAGGCCGCCTACGTCGACCTGCCGTGCCGGCAGCTCAAGGTCACCGTGCAGGTAGCTACTTACTGTGCCCTTAAAACCCTACTAGCATTTAAAGTTCATCGTCATCATCATCATATCAGCCACTAGAAGTCCACTGCTGGACATAGGCCTAACCAAGAAAAGGGAAATTTTGCCATATTAGCCGCGCTCGCAAGCGTGTTGGCAATCGTAGAGCGCAGCTTTTGCGATGGGCTACACTGTCTTGGATGGATATACCGCCATTAGTGGGTTCTGGTACCTTAGTCTCCTCTTACGACACCTGATGCAGTGATAAAATTTTAAGTTCTACAAGTGTTTACTTTTGTTTCCCAGGACCGTAACGCCATAGCGACTACAGACGCGGAGAGGCGTTGCACGGCGCCCGAGGGCCTGCAGGCCGCCGTGGACGCGCTGGCCAGCAAGTACACAAGCGGCCGCGCCTTCGTGCGGCCCTCCGGAACGGAGGACATCGTGCGGGTGTACGCGGAGGCCGACTCGCAGCTGGTGCGTATATCATTTATAAATTATTTCTATTTGACAGCCCCGATAATGCATTCGGTAGTTTCTTAAGCGCCAAAGGTGATGGGATCGATCTCCACCCAGGCAAGCGTTTATGAGACATGAGACCTCATACGAATGTTTACTAAGGTTACCCATTTCTACCGCCAAATAGCATTGATCACATCGCTGTTCTTTGGGTTACCTTCAAGTCACAAGGTCGGCAACGCGCTAGTGATATCCCTGTAATATTACGAGCGTCTATAGGCTGCGGGACCAAGGGAAATGGGGATTCATTTATATATGTAAATATAAATGATCCCTATATCCCTAATATTTTATATTTATTCTTGCGCAGGCGGCAGACAAACTCGCAGCCGAGGTGGCGCAAGCCGTGTACGAGCTAGCGGGCGGCGTGGGCGAGCGTCCCCAACTGCCCGCGTAAGCGACTACCGACCGTACCGCACTGAGTTTTGAGTTCAATTTGCTTTGACTCGCACCACCATTGTCAAGACAAGTCTTGGTCTACACATTTTGAAGACCTTCAGAAGGTCAGTAGATTTGCATTCGAAACGCGTGATAGCAGTGAGAAAGTATTCCTTTATGCGTACGCTACACGAGTACAATACAAACATTTCCATGATGACTATTATTTTCTTTCTATTCTGGTAGCCTGTAGGAACGTTTTATTTTGATAAACACGTAAATTCCTGGAAACAAAAATAAATTGAATAATTAACTCGCTCTTTGATATTTGCGCAACTTTGAGGAGAATTGCATAGTTAAAATATGAAAAATAAAAGTTACGTTTATACTATAATTTATAAAATAGTGAAGCTATATTTAACGGCTATTTAATTTTACTTTATTTTTTTTGTTCTGCATATCGGTTACCTTCCAGCAACCGGTTCCCGAACTCAAGAGCGATAAAGATATTATGAGGCTGTTAAATACTAACTTAACTATGAGTAGTAAACACGTAAATGTTTGGTTGTGATCGGATACATATGAGAGTGACAGTTTCTGCGGTCTACTGAACCAAAATAATCCATTCATACTAAATAAAGATATAAATATAGTGTACCCACACAAAACTCAGTGCTAAGTCATATCTGTACAACGTTCAGCTAGTCTTTTGGTTTACGTTTAAGCTTTACACCGAATTTCACAATAAAAATCTCACTATCCGCTGTCTTATTACTGCAGAATTATTCGTGGTAATAGTGAAGAATACGCAAATGTAATTTAATCTCCATATTTGAGTATTTTAAGTTTTAATTTGAGAATGCTGTGGGCCTGATTATAAAACGCACATGCTGAAACTATTTAGTTCTCTCTCTATTGCCAGTATTTATTATATACTATCAAATAAATACCAAATATGAAATAATAACTAAAATATGGAAATAAGTTTTCATTATTAGCAAGTTAATATCTGTTATTGGATAGAAATTATAATTGAGTAATTGACAAAATTACTCAAGAGAATAAAATAAGAAATTAGTCTTTTTGAACCTATTTCTCTAATTTCTGTTTTACAGAAAGAAAACGCTTTAATGTTTTTGCGTTTTAAAATCAGGCTCGTAAAAGTTGACAGGATGATGAATTAGTTTCTTTATTACTATTTTTTCTTAACAGGCATGGTCCAAGAAAGTAATTAACTATCTGCCATTTCACAATAAGTAATGTACCAATATAAATAAATTTCTACACGCATGTTATCCTAACACTGCCTGATTAGAAGTAGGGTAAAAATTAAAATAATAATAATTAATGTAGCCAATATAGTGATAGTTACCCTAATGTCATGTATAGGATACTAACATTCTAATGAAGGATGAGCCAGGAGTATTTTGTAATGGAAGCGGTACAGGATTCCATAGGATATATAAAAGATTGTAACTGAATGAATGTAAAAAAAATATTTGATGGATATTAGAGGATACACAAATATATAATATTTTTAATATTTTATAGGTATTGTTATTATTACTTCAGTATTTGTTTAAATCAATTGACTTTTAAATATATATTTCATAATTGTTGATTTCACTGCGTATATAATCCTATTGTTTAAAATGCAAACAGTCGTTTGCTTGGTAATCAATTTTTTATTTACTTATTTGTGTAAAACAATTATATACTATTCGCCTACATTGTTTACATTGCCCACGTCATGTGTTATTTATTGGTCTTCTTATAGCACTCCTAGATGATGACTTTTTTTGTGGTTTGTGTCCTTGGTGTTAATTTCTATTTTAAAAAGAATTAAGTTCCAAATACGAATGTACTGAGACAAGTTGATTTGTTTCTACGAAATATCATTAACTATGCAAAAAACCTCTTAAAATTAAAGAATATACTGTTTAAAAGAAAGAAATGGTATTTAGTTTCAAATAGTTTTGATCTAAGGGCAATATATATGTATTTATAATTTATAAGAGTTCCTTGGACATCTATAAATATTTATGTAATAAAATGTTGTTGAGAAAAGTGAACATGACTGCCATGAACGATGTGTGGGTTATTGGAGAGATAAAAATTATGTCCTTAGTATTATACTGAAATTCTAGGAAATTTTATTATTTAAATAAAAATAAGGGTGAAGTTTTGAAATAATTTAAATAGTTAGTAGTGTTTTCTTGCTTACCAACACAGCAGTGCACAGAGTGTATCGCTAGTAAATTAGATAAGGATATTGGAAGGGATCATTTTAAAATTAAATTGGAATATTAGTTCTATAAAAATGGTGTCCTATAGTGTCAACTGTATCAGTTTTTGTCTATTTTTACAATAAATATTTTCTAAATTAAATCTCCTTTCGCAGTTTCAAAACCCATGACAATTGTACTGAATTTAAATTTTAGTAATCGAATAATGATTAATATTAATCAGTGTTGTGATATAATCAGAAACAATAATTCCGTATTGCATTTCATATTGATAATCATAATTATGTTGGATTTGGAGTTAAACATACGGGAGTATTCTGTATAAACTGCTCAAATGGTGTGTTTGATGAATAAAGAACAAAGTATGCAATTTACACTGTTATATTTTTGAGTGTGCCCTGCCCATATCTTATCAAAATCACATGTGTATTGATTGTACAATATCTATAGAGATATGGCTGTATTTTGAGAATATAACTTGTGAATGATATAAGTATTTGTATTTGTATAGTACAAAAATATTATGCAGGAGATCTATTCTATATAGGAGGTGCATGCTTAATGGTGGTTATGCACCATGGTTGTAAGTATTTCAGTTAGTAACACTCCAGTATACTGTAAAAAGTCTTTATCTTGTATTGCATAAAACTGTCTGCCCTGCAGTTTAAAATATAAAATGATCCATGTGATGGAGTACCTGCATTTTGATAACATATCAACGAAGATCTTGAGTACGCAAAATAATAATAAGATCGATAAGTTTACTAAATTATTGAATGTTTTCAGTACCAATGCACGCAACTATAGATTTTATAAATTAGCATCACATATTGTGTTTTAAAACTTGGTATTTTTTATTTATTATATGTATATATATACATATATATGTATGTATATATAACATTTTCTATACAAATATGTATGCGTACAGGTTGAATAAAAAATATTAATAAGTCATCTTTACCCTTTACATTTGTTTCTTTAGGTAATGGTACATACATTAAAGATCAACTTATGATAATCCCTCCAAAATAACTTAATTCGGTTTTAAATTTAATGAGAATTATTGACAGATTTGTATAGGTTGATCTACAGCTGGGTGTACTATGAAAACAAAATAAAAACTTAAGTAGTATTAAACATATTTAGTTAAATATGATATGTATCATATGAATGTGTGCTATCTGTAAGAGCTCATTAATATTTCTTAATTGACTGTACAATGTGTTTGGTGCTGAAATTGGAATGCCTTACCTGATGTTGAACAGTGTGTATAAAAGACAGCTATTTTAACAAAACACTATATTGTTGCGAATAATTATTTAAAATTTCATAGCTCTTGTGCAATTATTGTTATGAATGTGTGTATTTCTTTTATGCTATTGTTATCTTCAATAAATCATTAATATTAATATGTAATATTTTTCATTTATTACCCTTGTATATTGAATAAAAAACAAAATATTTCAACAAATAAAAATTTTATTAACAAAAACATTACTGTATGGAAAGAAAGTAAAACTTAGATTACATACTTAATTTTCTTTTTAAGGATTCTTTTAATCAAACAGTCAAAACTTAATTGGCAAGTTTATTCCACAGTAAATATTATTTATTGGTACAAATTAAATAACATGTACATAGTGAATTTTTCGTAATAGAGATCAATTAGTTAAAAAAATTAGATTCGTGCATCAATTAATTTTTCAATAGATTATAATTTCTTTTATACATTTTAGCTGCACTTGGAATGTTGTCCGACTTTATATTTAATACATTATTAATTACAATAATAGGCGGCAATATATGCCCACAATACATAATTTTATAGACAAAAGTCATCACAATTTAAATTATTGAATATAGTTTTTATTGCACAGTAAATGTATTGTAAATAGTATTTTATATTCAAATATTTTATCATGCCTAATATACAAATTATTGAAAAAAATGTGATCATTCTTACCAGCTGCAGCTGCTGGTGGACAAGGGATTCGATTCTCTAAGAGATTTTTAAAAAGACCAACTGTAAACAAGTTGCATCGCGCAAGGTCATCTAATCTAACCCGTCTGTCCACATTGAGGGTGAAGGTTAAATGCTAATCTTATTTTTATGGAATATTTTGGTAACTGATTCGTCTACGGGTCTCCTCACTCAAGATTCGTTCACGTAATCCGGACCATTGAGCTCGTTGGGACCAATATAGTTTTCTAATAAAGCCCAAGGGTATGTTTCAGTGCTGTAATTCTAGTAGTCTGGTCTGTCAATGCATTGTATCAGCAGTTTTCTAAATGTTTGACTCACCTAGCTGCACTAGGATCATATTCACTGCTAACACTGATGCCAAACCCTTGCCATTCCAGGGCCATGACGGCGTTTCTTGAAGTAGCAGTAAACAATTCTGGATATATGATATCTGACGCCTCTTCAATTGAACACTGCTAGAGTTGTTATACACGTATTCCATATTTTATATGATAAATAATACCGCACCATTGCCCAGGACAGCCAATGTCTTAACCAAATCAAATATTTCCTCACAGTTCGCAATCGCCAATCTTAGTGCCTTTAAGACCCTTCTGCCTTCTGAACTTGCCGCAGCATAAAGATGTGGTACATGGTGCTGGAGCTTTTAAGGCTTGTAATGACTTAGAAGCGTGGGGTGTTTTCCAATGAACAAAATGCCCTAAATTGTTAAAAAACATTATAATAATTATAAAATTATTAGTTAATAATTAATCATGATAAAATAAATAAATAATCTTACCAACAAACTTGCATATTACAAATAGATAAAACTCAGTATTAAAGATAAATCAGTATTGCATTTATTTTTATTACAATAATTGTGATCCCTTAAAATAATTTATTACAATTATGTTATTTCAATATAATTTGTAATTCTCTAGCTTTACTAAATGAAGTACATGTTCAGTTCTGAAGCTGTAGTCTAAAGTAACTATATATAATATAATACTTAAGAAATCTTAATAACATAATTGAGAATTCTGCAAAGTTTACGTAAAACATCATACGTAAAATAATTGACTGTCAAAATAATCCAAATTGCAAGGCGAAGCATACAACGTCAAAAAATAAATAACTTGGTTACAAGTATTTACAGCTTGATGAAGGGCACATTTTTAAATGATCCCTAATAGTAGTTAAGTTAAAAGTTGATATTATGTCCTGACTGTTACACTTTATAATCACACAGTTAAAGTGTAATTGAGTAAAAAGGTATAAAGCTACAGTAATGTAAACATATATTGTGAACAAGTTCTCAATGGTAACATTCGGTGTCTAAATTAGTCCATACACTTACTGCTTTAATACTAATGTTATAGAAATGAAGGCACAAACATATTTGCACTATATAATGTATTACCAAGTACTAAATCCTTAGTATGCTTTAAGGCTAAACCCTATATTTTACAATATTTTTTACACCAATTACAACTATCATAGCTATATATTCTTACAAATAATTTGGGGCATATTTGGTGTAGCCCAAGACCTACTAGACCATATTGGCAGGTATATTGCTAGGTTAGGTAGATTTCAGCATAGTGATACTCTTTTGCTATTTTTTATAGGTATACTCATATAAAACTCTAGTATTATTTAATAAGTTTACATGAAATCCAAATACCAGACTTGAATTGTATACTACATCTTCTACTATTTTTTGTGATAGTCTTGGTCTAGATTAGCATATTGTAAGATTACTACAATATTATTAGTTATATTTAATATATTATTCATTGATCAATAATATGCAAGCAATGCAAAAGAAACCCCTTGAAATGAAACTAAAAATATTAAGTCAATTAGAAATTGTGATAAATTAATGTAACTTTCTATTTTTTCTTGTCAAACATATCAAGGCAATTATGATACCAATTAATTTGTAAAATATTTACCAACTAGCTGCAACTGGTCCACAGCAGCAACTATGAACATGAATTCAACAAAAACTTGCACAAACCCCCTTTAACTGCCTAGCTTTTAGTTATTTGTTACGATGTCAGCTATCTGATAGTGTAAGCCACATCAAATCAGTTAGCGGGAACAAATTAACATATATTTAAAGTCAGCTATGTTTTGTCACAAATATGTACATTCAAATGTATATAGTAAAATACTATTATTCTGGAATTACCAGCAGACACTGTAGTATTATTTATTTGCATAGATAAATATACAAATCACTATGAAACTTTTAAAGATTTTTTTATATTTCCACAACACACTTGAAAACAACTTTAGAAAATCAATTTCATGATGCATTACATGTTTTCATAATAATTGAATACCAAAGTTAAAATTAGTGTCAACCTTATAAGTGTTTTATATATATATATATATATATGTATATATATAATGTTATATTATTTACAGATATAAATTTTAATCAAGTAAAAATGTACATAATTTCTTATAAGAATTATATTTTAGAGAAAGAGATTTGAGAGAAGTTTTAAACAGTTGGTTTCATATGGTCAGCGAGTGTAATAAAGTATAGCAGTTAATATATGTATATGGGTGAATACACGCTATTTGAATCTCAATGGTCTATAGACAAATTTTATGTCAAACTTATTATATTATTAATTATCTATGCTTAAACAATAAATAAAATGGCCTATTATCAGGCCCACATAGTCTTTTCACGATAATTGTTTAATTAAAAGCATTATTAGTCTTAAAAACTCAAAATGTATACTCCTCTGGCCTCCCCATTAATGCATTATAATGATTCAACGGCAATATTATTTAAATGCGTATGCAAACATGTTTTAATTTTAAATGTTCACTTACTTTATAAACATCGAAATATATTTTATCAAAATATAATGTAAAAATATTTATTAAATGTAAAAAAAATAATTTTTTTTAATGTCACGTTACAAAAACGTCACTTCATCTGGCGAAACTCTAAAGAAGAAAAAATCCACTTAAAATTGCCGATGTATGTTTTGACCTTGAATTACGCGCGAACAACAGTGTGAAGTTAGAAGCAAGCTAACGATCTGGAGCAAAACTTAAATAATATAACGTAAGCTTGCGATTCGCTCTCGACGAGCGTGTTTGTGCCAATCGTTGGAGTATTTCCTTTGGTAAGCATATGTTTTTCTATTTTATTGTAACAAAACTGTTTATTTACTCAATGCAAGGTTTATTGTATATAGATGTCATGGGTTACGTCTAACTGTGGTACGAAAATCTAGTGATGTTGTTTTTGTAGGTTATTTACGATTTTGTCACTTCTCTGGCGTCACTTCTGTGGCAGATTTCATGCCAGAGGAAATACATGAACGACAGAGAAGTGACGAAATTCTGTTCCGTTAAATATCTAATATGTTAATGCTTCATTTTATTTGTTTTAGATACTCTAGCATAATCAGACATCATGGTGAATGTTAAAAAAAAGCAAACAAGGGAAGAGAGGTTAGAAAAAAAGCGACAAGCTGAAAGATTACGCTATCAAAGAATTAAAAATGATCCTATTAAAAATGCAGAATTAAAAGAAAAGGAAAGGCAGCAATACCAAAAAAAAAAAGAAAAGGGACAAATTAAGAGCATACGTGATATGACTGTAAGGGAACAAAGGGCAATTAGAAAAATATGGAGAGAGAAGACTAGAAAGCATAGAGCTCGTGTGAAGGTACAATCAACTAGAAACTTTCCAGTAACACCACCAGAGTCTGATAATGAAGACGAACCTCCACTTCCACGAAACAATATCGCTGAGGCTGCTAAAAGACGATCAGAAACTCAGCGAAAGCTACGAAATAAAGTTATAAAAAAACAAAAACATGAAATTAAAGAGTTACGTCAAAAGGTACGTGACTATAAAAAGAAACTACTGCGCATCAAAAAACAGGAAATGACTCCAAACTCAAAAGTTACCGATCTTTTACAGAGCAATAGTAAAGAAAAAGTAGAAGAGGTGAAGAAAAAACTACTATTTAGTGAAGTGATCCAAAATCAACTCAAAGAAAATATGCATTTAACAACGAATGATAATGAAAAGAAAATATTTAAAAAAGTATTAAGTGGTAAAATAGTCAAGAAATACAAAGTGTTGAACCAAATTAATATGCAACCCATAAGACCGTCATCTACTGCAAATAAAAGTTTGTTAGACATAACACGGAAGACAAGAAATGATAAAAGGAAATCTAAATTAGAGAAAACAGTCGCAGAGTTTTTAGAAGAAGATTGCAATAGTAAACTCTGCCCAGGTAAAAGAGATTGTATTACAAAAAGTAAAATAAAAAAACAGAAGAGATTGTTACAGGATACCATGAAAAATCTTCACACCAAGTTAATAAAAACAAAAAATATAAAGATAAGTTACACACTTTTTTGCCAACTACGACCATTTTGGGTTGTATCTCCAAACATCCACCAAAGAGACACTTGTTTATGTATAACGCATGCAAACATGGAGCTAACCTTAGCTTCTCTAAAACAGGCAAACATCATAAGTTTTCCAAGTTATCAGATGGTGCTTAATTATTTATGTTGCGACCGTTACAATGAAAAATGTCTTATGCGAGAATGCCTTAACTGCAAAAGACGTTCTATATATTATTATGAGTTCGACAATTCTATTTTAATCAAACATTCTTCATGGCAATGTGTTATAGAGGACATTATAGATATGAAAACTAAAAAACAACGCAGGGTTCGAAAATATACCAAAATAACATCAAACTGGGCTCCAAAAGACATTGTGATGAAACTTGAAGAAAACCTTGATATTTTTTTAAAGCATGAAGCAAATATAGTCCATCAATATCAAACAATCAAAAGTCTGAAAGATAACTTAACTAATAAAGATGCTGTGGTCCATATGGACTTTTCAGAAAACTATAATACAAAATATTCTTCAGAGGTTCAATCATTCCATTTTGGTGGATCACGAACGCAAATAAGTTTGCACACCGTGGTCTTATATACCAAGGGAGAAACAAAATGTTTCGCCACAATGTCAGAAAACTTAAGCCATAATGTACCTGTAATCTGGGCTCATCTAAAACCTGTCATGGAACTGCTTCCTTCTTCAGTAGAAAACGTTCATTTTTTAAGCGATGGCCCAGTTACTCAGTATCGTAACAAAGATATGTTTTTTTACTTACTTTTTAAATTAACTGAAACCTACCCAAATATTTGTGATTTTACCTGGAATTACCATGAAGCCGGTCATGGCAAAGGGGCTCCAGATGGTATTGGAGCAACATGTAAACGAACCGCTGACAAAATTGTTGCTCTAGGTACTGACATTGCTACCATTAACGACTTTGCTACCGAATTAGATAAAAACTGTCCTGGCATTCAAATATTTGTGATAACTGAAAAAGAAATTGATTTTCAAAAGAAGATAATGGAAGATAATAAACCAAATATCAAACCTTTTACTGGTACACTAAAAGTGCATCAAGTAAGAGGAAATCATTTCAGCAATATGTTGTACATGAAGAGTCTCAGTTGCTTTTGTAGCAATTTTTGTCCTCATTTTCACTTAGGGGACATTAAAACCCTCAAAAAAAAAGCAAATTGGATGTTGCTGCTGTGTATACTGATTCTGAGGAAGATGTGCCAAATGAGGTTGCGCAAACATCTACTCATCTGATTAATTCACCTGATATAGATAATCCAGACACTCCTATGTCTGTCAAAAATGGAGATTTTGTTCTGGTGGAATACCAAATTAATAATAAAAAATATAGATATGCTGGCGTATGTTCGTCAGATTTTGATGAAGAAGAAGGAGACATCAGGGTTACATTTTTAAAGGTCTCCAATGAAGATGGTACTCTTTTTAAAATAAATGAGAAAGACATGTCTGATGTTAAATGGGAACAAATCTTGACCATATTACCAGTGCCAAATATATTTATGAAAGGTAACAGAGTACTCTATAAGTTTGCAAAGCCAGTTGATGTTTTTGAAAAGTAAATTATTGATCGTTCAGTATTTAAATACAAAATATTTAGTTTCGTGTCGATTCTGTTCTTTGCAAAAAGTGAAAGACTTCATGTATACTGTACGCTGATATTTTTTAAGTTGTTTAAATAACCTTGAGACTGATAGATATCATTAGATAGTACTATTGTTTTGTTTTGTGAAAGAAGTTTATATTTTTGTTTTATTTAGTAAGTTGATTAAGGTTACAGTGCCTTAAATGTTACTAAGTTTTCATTTTTTGATTGTTTTATAATAAAGACTATTAAATAGTAATAATATTTACTGTGATTTTTATCTCGGATGAGACTGATCAGCAGAATATACGTCATTCTGTTATTTTAAACGGGTATTGAAAACTTAAAGGTTAAAAAACTATTAATATTAATATAATAACAAGGTTGCATTTAGAAATTGTGATGACTTAATGTATCTCATATAATAAAAAATATTCTAATACTGTAATTTATACGTGTTTTATTTAATATAAGTCTTCTTGCTCAGCTTATAACAATGGTGTGTCACTTTCCTGGTTCAATTTGTCACTACTCTGCCAGTAGTGTCACTCCTCTGTTAACACATTTTCCTGTGGTACTTATAAAACACAAAAATAATAGTAAATCGTCTGGCCCTCATCATTATAAATTTAAAAATAGTGACAAATAGATAAATTATAAATATTAAATGGAATAGATTACATTTTCTTCTGGGACACAAAAAAATCAAATAGCGTATATTCACCCATATATCATAATGGCATGTCTTCTAAGAATTAGACAATTATTTTCTACCTAAAATTAATTTGATTTGTACCTAAGCAAGTATAGGACCTAGATAAGGTGCTTGATCACAGTAAAAACATTTTGGTGCCTCTGTCTCTTGTAATTCCACTAAGTTTGTGCTTATCTCATTAACTACATGGTAATAGCGACATCTTCTTGGTCCAATATCTTCTATATCTGCATCATATGGAGGCGAAAGAATATCGAAAAAGGCTGCAGGCAATTCTAAAGCTTCAATTTCATGGTAGTTTGATATGGTTGGAGTTAAAATACAGGTCCCTGAGGTAGCACTGCAAACACTATCACTACTTACCTTCGCGAACAATCGTCTCCTTTTACTTAAACCTTGGGCTATTCGAGCAGCCTCATGTTTAGTACGAATCGCGAAATCAATTTCATTGACGGCCTCCTTCAAAGGAAACTCGGAAAAACTTCTAATTTTTACTGCACCCACTATCACTTTTAACAGTCCGTGCATATGAGGATGATCATGCAATGGCATCTTAAAACCAGGCTTCAACACAAATATACTCATATTGATTTTATTATTTTGGAACACCTCTATGTAAGTACAAGGCGCTTTGTTTGGCGTAGTCCATATAGAAGGATCACTGAGACTTTTATCAAAACCGAAGTCTTCTGCTTTTAATACATCCATAAGATTTTTCAGCTGGTTCAAGTTGGTTGTAAATTCATTTTTGAAGTTGTCATCGAACGTTTTCAGCGCTTGCCGGTAAGTCGATATTATTGGAGGTATGTTGACAAGTTCCATGTATGACTTTGCTTCAATTCTCTTATCCATATGAAATCTAACTGCACTGATACACAAAACTCTTGTTCTAGACGAAAAGTAGGAAAATAATCGTCGGCACGATAACAAAGCGCACTTGTCAACAAAAGTCATTTTTACATTTTATTCTCACGTTCCGTTTTGCAATGTAAGTCCGTTGGTATTTTACTATAACAAATAAAAAAATCATGCATTAGATTCAAATAAAAAAATGACTATCGGTATTGCGGTATGTTATTTCAACTTAAATAGACTTATTTTTTTTTTATTGAAGTAATACATATTATATTAACTATAACACGTCGTATGCTACTTATTATGCGTTTAGTTTTATGAATTTTCTTATTTGATACAGTTTTATAATGATAGAGACATCTTCCGTAATTTAGTAAAAAGAAAATACGATAATAGCCCTGTGCATTACTGCTTGATTCTGAAGCATTTGTGTTTTAGCTTCACTGCTAGATGGCTCTTGCTGCTTCATGTTACGTTGAAAATTTGTTATGGTAGTGGTAATTTTCCGACCAAGTACGTCCATACCTACGTATTTTAATAAACATTGTCAACTCGCACACTTATTAAATTAACAATAAAACTATTCTTTCAAAGCTTCCAAAAGCGGTTTATTGAAATTTTCAAATTTACTTCTAGATAAACCGCGTTTTAAAGTCGTTAAAAAATGAGTGGTGAACGCATAAATGGAAAATATTGATGTATTAACTGTATATAATGATTTAATAACTAAAACGGGTCTTTTCCTGATCTTTTTAAAGCCAAACTTTGTGAACAAAAACATCTCAACTTCCCGAGCCGAGGTAATAAAGCACCTTGCTAGGAGATCATCATTTACGTGTGGTCTTGGTAGCGGCGGGCGGTGGCCGGCCAACACTTAAATAAATAGTGATAAACAGCGCGCCCACTGCACCGTTTAAATGCGATTTTATTGAGTTCCACAAGCGTTGTCTGCGTTTTATCGACTTCAACTGTTTCATTAACTCTAAACAGATAAATTCATCAATAGGTACGTACGATGTTTAAATAGATCTGCTGTCTAACACTCTGGTTTTATTTAAATGACTTGCACGCATCCATAGTTGATCAGCAGTTGGCGGGTTAAGCTAAATTTCCGTTTAAGGTTCATTGAGTTGGGCTACCCACTCATACGTTCCTATTTAATGAATAGGTACAGAAATAGAGTATTATTATTTATTAAATGTTACATTCAATAAATAATAATAACAGTAATATGCTGACTAAAAATGGGGTGTAGTGACTTTTAGGATTGTTTTTTTTTTAAATATATATAGTATAATATGGCGTATAGCCATCCTCGATAAAAGGACTGTCTACTGTCTAAAGCTAAAAAAAATTTTTAAATCTTATCAGCCATTTCCGAGGTTAGCGCGTTCAAACAAACAAACTCTTTAGCTTTACGTATAAGTGAAGATGTCAAAGGTCAATAGCACCTATTTAGAGAGATATATTATAATAGGTTGGCATTTCCATGTATAGAAGACATCCTAACTGTCAGCTATTTCTATAAAGATTTAACTAAAGAAACAACTTTTAGTTTAGTTTATGTGATAATAGGTATTCAAGAATTCTTATTTCCTTATCTGTTGTTGAATGTTTTAATGTAAAAGGTAATATTTACGACTTCTATTCTCGTTTCTTTAATAGACCGGCGAGTTTTTCTCGCAAGTACTCTCCGTGCTACCGGTGACAGCGGTGCCTGCTCTGTGTCTGGCGCGCGGGTGGTATTCCACGAACCCTTCACGCCTGAAACTGTGATAGATAGAAGATAGAAGCTGAAATACGGCTGTTTGGTGTTAACGTGTGGCATTTATTATTTTTCTGGATACACGAGAATTAGAGATTAGTAATAAATCTTATTTATTCATATCAATTGCACCTGGTTGGGATGACATTAGTTATTATGAATTATGAAACTGCCCTATTATATGTATAGGGCCCATAGATATCGATCGTGCCAATATGTTGGGTTGTGTCCTTTGATTTGTTATCTTGAAATGGTAGTTTAGAAAAATTGTAAAACCCACTTGATTACCATTATTACAAACCTTTACCATTACTTGTGACATTACCCAGTAATTTTATTATTTCTCTTACCATTCACATAGGAAGTCAACAATACAGACGATCTTTGTATGAGATTCTAACTCTAGTAAATTATTTTAAGTATTACGGATTGACGGACCGTCGTTTAGAAAAAAAACACAGAGTAGTTCACTCTTTACTCTCCATGACTAGTGTGTGTGACAGTGAGTGAGCTGTGGGATTCACGTATTTTCTATCAACAATGGCGCCGCCCTGGTGGAAGAATTGTAAACAAAGTTTTGACATTTATGGTAGGGGGGTGACATATATCATTTTATTTGTATTATGTGCGATTAAATATTCTTCTCTCAAGAACCTATACTTATAAAGTCCCAAATAATCATATAATCAGACGCACCTACGTCACCAGGCGTATTTTAAATGTGAATGGTCTAATGAATATGTCAGTCAACAGTCATATATGACTTCTGTGATTAGACTTCCTAACTTGCCAGCGTGAGGTATATGCAAGATGATAAATTAAGCAATAAACATTTTTATTATATTTATTTCTCAATATTAACATAATCCCAAGCAGTAGGCGTAGCAAGCGTGCCGTCACCATTACATTAGCTGTAAAAGCTATCATTACGCCAATTCCGCCTCTATTTACTTTAAAATAATTTATTTTAGTTCATTCGACATCTGCAATCACACGTTCTGGTGCTCAGGTTACTCGATCCACGACGGGTGGTGTTATGCAAAAGTAACTAGGTAATCACAATAACTTAGTATGAGAAATTGAAAAGGCTTATTGTATGTATTAATAATAAATATCAGTATTAGTAATGTCTTCATGCAAATAATCATTAATTATATTATGTAAATCATACGATCTCAAACTCCAATTCACACAAGTAAACTTCTAAATATCAAAATTAGCTTATATCACTTCCACGTTCACGAAGGGGGCGCCACTTGTTGTAAAGAATTCGCCGCTACAATATACGAAATGCACTTTTTATGACTAGATTTGGAAACATGTTTATTGAGTTTAAAAACTCGGTTAATAAGCGAAATGTTGTACTCGGTTAATAAGCGATAAAAGATAAAATTACCGTTACCATTGATGAGTTTATTACTTCCAAATGTAATAATCGTTCCATTTGTTATGCTGTAACTAATTAAATATATAAATTTTTCATTAACTGTGTTTTTGTGAGCAAATATTTAGCACCATTTGTATGTATCAGTAAATATAGAAGGTACAATGTTTATTACAAAACATAAACTATTAAATAAGTGGTACCTATAGATTATTATTAAATATTATTTAATTGTCTTAATTTTTTGACTGAAAGTGCTGGTATACTTACTTAAATATAGTTTAGATTGTATTAACAGATGTCTAAGTTATTTTGATACTTTTAGTTAATTAATATTGGTTATCATTACAAATGTTTCTTATATAAAGCATTTTGTATAAAATTAAAATGTCAAGTTCAACGTCAAGTTAAAATGAAGACAAAAAGTCGTTAAAACGATTTTAAATTAATGACAGCTGAAAAGCTCTATGAAAAAATAATGACAGCTGTCATCTGTCATTCTAATCAAGTTGTATTTTAAGATTACAGGTAGGTACTTATTAGATAAAGCCGTCCGTTTCGTTTGAAATAAACATTTGTGCGAGTGGCCGGCGCGCTCCGACAGCGCCATTAGCGAATGCACGCTCATTCACAACCACAAATGAATTCAATAAATTAGATCTAGATAGTAGTGACAGATTAGTTATTGTATGTTGGTACGTAAACCAAAATAAAAGTAAAAATAAAGCACTGCAAGAACAAATAACTATAAAGCATTTTATTGCGTTGTGAAATTTCTGTCAGGCAAATTTTTATTATCATCATCACTAAAAGTCCACAGCTGGACATAAGGACCCCAAGAAGTGGGAAATTTTGCTCATAATTGTCGCGCTAGGCAAGCGTGTTGGGAATCGCAAAGCGCAGTTTTCGCGACGGGGATGCTGCTGCTTATCCCCGCCCTGTGCATTTGAGCTACACTGTTTCGGATGGATACACCACGAACTTTCAGTTCTGGTACCTTAGTCGCCTCCTATGACAACTGGTGCAGGGGGAGGTACTATTTTACTCTGCCGGTACCTCAAGGCACGGCAACTTTCTGGATGGAACAAATTTACAAACAGGGTTATGCATAAAATAACACTACAACAAACTACGCTTCAACGGTTTTAAATAAATCTGTCTACTTTGAGATTATTGTTACCATTATTAGTAACTTTTATTCTGTTTTAACAAGGTGGGTAATATTAGCCAACTTTGAACATAATGGCTTGCATTTTTTAATAATAATAAATTAATTGCGAAGTTTTTACAGATTTGAATACGTTGATCTGTAGCTGTGTGTACAACAAATAATATTTTGCAGTGACATTAATTGTTTTCATTCAAGAAATTATATTCTCTTAATTACAAAATTATTGGACTCATATTATATGACTTATATAATAATAATATTAAATATTATATGACCTATTATTTCATAATTAATATTATTATTATGTGCCGTGAGTTACCGGCAGAATAGAACAGTACCTCCCACTGCACCAGGTGTCGTAAGAGGCGACTAAGGTACCAGAACCGACAGATGGCGGTATATCCATCCGAAAGTGCAGTGCAGCTCAAATGCACAGGGCCGGGATAGGCAGCAGCATCCTCGTCGCGATAGCTGCGCTGTGCGATTGCCAACACGCTTGCCCAGCGCGGCAATTAAGGGCAAAAAACCTCCTTTCTTGGAGAGGCTTATGTCCAGCAGTGGACTTCGAATGGCTGGCATGATGATGTTGATGATGAACACATATTATTATTATTATACCTACTCCTTAAATATATCTTGATTAGAATTACATAATGTCTATATAGTAACGATGCACGAGTTGTTTTTATCGCTATTATTGGTATTTGGAATATTTTACAGTTGCAGTACAGATTGTGCTGTATTATTAGAATTAAAGGTACCAGAACCGACAAATGGCGGTATATCCATTAAAAAAGTCAACTCAAATATACAGGCTGGGGATGGGCAGCAGCTTCCCCGTCGCGAAAGCTGCGCTCTTCGATTGCCTGTTGATTGAGACCTATGTTCAACAGTGGACTTTTAATGGCTGGTACGATGATTAGAATTACATGAGGTAGACCTCATACTAAAGTCGTCTGCATCGGTACCTCATCCTCACCTATTTCTGTAATGGGTATGAGCAAATTCCCCTTTTCTGGGGAAGGCTTATGTCTAGCAGTAGACGTTTTTCTGATATTATGATGATGATGCATGTATTTATGTAAATGATTAAGGAGTAACTGGTATTCTATATGTTTACAAACGTAATTACAAATTTAAATACGAACGTAATGGTTCTCAACAGTGCGCAATGTACGAATCGGTTGGAACAGCTTTCATGTTAGAACAAGATCGCGGTTTATTGTTAATTTAGTTCTGTAGTGACCACACGACGTGGTCAACACATACATCATTTATCTCTCTATGTCTCTAGGCGACTGAAGTAACGGGTTCGACGAAACAGCCCGGCTTAATATAATGGTACAGGTTGGGGGTGGGCAGCAACATGCTCGTCGTGAAGTTGCGCTCCACGATTGCCACTACGCCTGCCTAGTGCGGAAATTATGGGCAATCACCCCCTTATCTTGGGGAGGCCTATGTCTAACACACTTAAGGCTGATATAATGATGACGATAAATCATTTTTTTTTAAGTTTTACAATTTAACGCGAATGAAATTGCGGAGCACTGCTAGTATTACTATATATATATATATATATATATGATACTCATGTCATGGTGTTTGTGTTCGTAGTCTGTAGATATGACTAGACCTATTTTTATGTCTTTTAGCACGTTTGGTAGATATGAATAGGTCGAAATGTTTATTTTAATGATAAATAAATGCTTGGTGCTTAATATTTTATTTTTGTATTACTATTTATGTTATAGAATTATATTACATAACTAGCAGACCCGGCCACGCGTTGCTGTGGCTAAAGTTATTGTTATATTACATTGAAGTATACAATTTGAGAGGAACGGTTGGAGAACATCAGACACGGGGTCCACCATGCTTTTTACATATATGGTATTTGTTAAGAAATATGGTGGCTAATTCTAGCACTAACTCAACCCAGTCGAAAAGTGTCGACATCTGTTAGAATCTTTTGGAGTTATCAGAAAGTGAAAAGTGGAGAAAACTACATATGGTGTGAAAATTTTATCCTAATCGGTTTAGTAGTTTAGGAGTCCATCGAGGACAGATATCGTGACAGGAGATTTATATATATTAAGATTAATGTAAGAATATTGGAAAATAAACTTTTTACATACCAATATTCATACTATCTATCAAGACATAAAGCTCTAGACTTAATTACTGATCTATTTTATTTAAAAGATTTCTCATATTAAGGCATACTAATTAATACCGAAGAAAACCCTATTAAAAAGGTAAACTACCTTAAGGTAAAAGCGGTAAATTACAATTTATTTTTGTTGAAACGATTTTGCTGCTGATTTAAATCACTGGAAAATAAATTACAATAGTCGTGGCATAGTATCCGCACTTTAACAAACATACATACATCACGCCTTGTCCAATCGGGGTTGGCAGAGACTATGGATCTCCACTTGCTACGATTTTGACGAACCTCTTTCTCACTCGCATTGGCTCCCATGGCTCCCCGTAGATCCAATGCATACAGAATTAGGCGTTTTCTTGTCGAAAAATCACGATTGGAAAACTTTAAAATCCTTGCAGACTTTAAACTTTTCCGATTTAGTATTACGGATGACTTAAGCTCCATTAGCTAACCTAAGTCAATGGTACTGAGCCAAACACACCTGGAGGAAGTCGTGACGTCCACCAGTAAGGCCCTCAGCGACCTACTCTAGGTTCTTAGTAAAATTATATTTCATAAGCGTGAAAGTTTTAGACCCGTTTTCGGGAAACACATATTTTTCCATACATATACGAATATGTATGTGAAAAATGTAAAATTGCAATCGTACCACTAATACTATCGACGGTACATAATATTTCCCACCGAATTAAAGAAATTTAATAAATATAAAATGTAGTATAAATTCATTTTTTCTTTCAATGCATGAGTCAGACTGACAGTTCACCCCTTGAATATGGAAAAATTATAAAAAAACGTGTGTACTTATTTTCATAAGATTACATTTCCAAGTTCCGTTATTTCTCTATACAAAGTTTAAAACCACTATTTATACCCTAAGAGATCATATTTTAGAAAACAACTAACTATAGTTTTATTAAAAATTAAAATCATTAAAGAGCAATAACATAAAATCCTAACCAGATTCTTACTTGAAGTTGCTTGGCTAGCGCTTGTGATAGATAACTATCATGCAGACTGTATGCTTGTTTGACGACAGAGTGTAATAAAAAAAAATCTGACCACAAACAAAATGCTATATACAAATGTTGGCACCGTTTAGGCGGTGTATTTCGCAAAATTCCTTCTTAGTGGACCTACATGTGTCAAAAGAAAGCCACGGCCCAAATATTACATTTCTAGCATCGGTAGATTGCTTTGGCGTTGTTGAATCAGTTAGTCAGTCAGTCACGATATGTTACATTATATAATAGATTATGTTTATGCAGAAGCCTCTGGAAGAAATCTTGGTTACATTAGCCATTAACGAAACAAAGCCCACGAGGAAATAGCATGCTCTCATTTGCGAATTAGAAGTTGTTTAGATTTACAATAGGGCGCAGGAAATAACAGTAAATCAAGTAAAAACAAAATAAATACTGACAAACCTTATGTCTTGTTGCGGATAGAGAAATAGCTGTCAGAATACCAAATCTTAATTTGACATTGACATTATATGTATATTAAAATAAATAAACCGCGATTTTAAAAGAGTTGTTACTTTATGGTCCAATGGCGCAAATTGTAGCCATTCTATCTTGTGCGCCAAAGGTCGTAGGTTCGATCCCCACCCGGGGATATATATATTTTGTTTGGGTGTTGAACGTGTGTTTTAAGTATTATATTTGTGGTTCCTCTGTTGTCTGATATTCGTAACACAAGTGGTTTCAGCGACTAACCACAGAGTCAGGGTAATGTCTTATACATCGTATGAGATATACTCAAATGTTGAGTGAATATATTATTATTATTTTAATAATTAACATACCATACCCACGAACTTACAACGCCTACAAGATAAGTAAATAAAAACGATCCAAGCAACTTACTGATTTCTTCCAGGACTGTGTCGCGCAATAATTCTGTACAAGTTTACCTGTTATCCCACTAAGAACGGCGTCTGTGTGTATGAGCACTGATATAAAAGTGCTATTGTTCTTTTATTGCATGTTCTTGCGTCCAGAGGAAAGGATTGTTTACGCCATTTTTTATTCCACATTTCGGAGCGGTACATTTAGGTTTGGAAAATTGTGAGAATCATCTTAAAAATATAATCTGATTTCATTATTGTATGCACAAATTATTGCACTTTACTAGAGGCAGACCTCATGCAATAGTCATCTGCATTGGTACCTCCGCCATGAGGTACCGGCGGAGTAGAATAGTACCTCCCACTGTACAGGTAGCGTAAGAGGCGACTAAGGTACCAGAACCGACAGATGGCGGTGTATCCATCTGAAACAGTGCAGCCCAAATGCACAGGGCGGAGATGGGTAGCAGCATCCCCGTCGCAATTGCTGCGGTCTGGGATTGTCAACACGCTTGCCCAGCGCGGCAATTATGGGCAAAAGACCTCCTTTCTTGGAGGGACATGTCCAGTAGTGGACTTTCAATAGCTGCTGTGATTGATTGATTGATTGGTACCTCTCACCTTATTCTACCGCCAGGGTGGCAGTGAAATTACTGGGTATTAAGTCAGTTTACCTTTATATCACAAAGTTGACATGCTAGTGATATCCTTGTGATAATACGAGCGCCAATAGGCTGCGGTGACGCTTACTGTCACGCGGGCATATGCTTGTTAGTCGATTTTATTATTAAAAACAACATAACCACAAATAGTATAATTAATCGGCACTGAAGAATTCTGATGGTTCTGGAATTGATATCAGAGTATTCCAGGTATGAATTTATTAAATATGACATATACAATTGTACATCTGTGATACCAACGCGTTTATACACATTTCTTCTCAAACTTTCTCTTGAACCCCAGTCAAAGGAAATAGAGTCCTCCATGCCACTGCGTTTTTGCCAACAAAAGTTTGAACAATTAAAAGATAACACTCAGCTGTTTATAAAAAATACTGAACAGATCTGGATGAAATGTGGTACCGAGATTATTTATAGTCTGGAATTTAAACTACTTTTTATCCTGAAACATGTTTCCATGGGATGTGGCTTTTTCAAACTTAAGCTGTTAGAGAGCGGTATAGACTGTTTCCCGGATTAAAAACAGTTCCTAATGGACGAGGAATAAAACTAAAATTCATCAATCATTGATCAATATACATCATCATTCTGTTCGTAGGTCATACAAAGTTGAACATGGTATGTATGGTTTCATTTATTTGACACAAACCAACAGATGACACCATTCAAAACGTTGGTAGAAACAGTCAAGTCATTTATTATAATTAGCAGAACAATCATGATCTCAGTACAAGATAAATATATGTCATATATAACATATATAAACATATGTTGAAAATTCAATGTCATTAAGAGCAATGAAAGTTTTATAGAAAAATAAAAATATAATTTCAATAATAGTCAAAGAACAGGCAAGTAATTTAATTACAGCTAGTGGATGCATTGCTAACTGATTTCTTTAGTAATGTGCTAAAATGATCGGCAAATATGTCAATGCTACAGTCATGAACTAGTATATCCCCTATAAAACGTAACGCACAATAGTAGGTGCATGCCTGGTGCGAACGATGGGGACGGTTCTTGTGCTTTGGGAACCGTTTTGTTGATTTTTGCCCGTAATTGCCACGCTATTACATAGCTAATTTCGGTAGAGCTGTACACCGCGTTCGACGGCAAACGCGTGCAGTTCCTGCCCCACGAGCGATAGCGAGTCCTCTTTTAACTTCAAATGCAAATTTAACTTCAATCCCCAACAACGGCTACCCAAGCCGAGGTCGACCCTTTAGAGGCGCCGTCGCGTGATCGTCGTCGATCCCGCGAGCCTTGCGGGGAGACCGTAGCATAACGCGCGGTCGTCGCCGCGGGGCACGCAGGTCGCCCGCTAATGACCGACCCCGCCCTCTTGTTCTGTGGTGCTGGAATTGACGTCTGAGTAGTGGAAAACGCCCAGCAACAGGTTCGTCCGAATAAAACAAGGGACACTCGGATGGAACGGAGTTCCTTTCGATTAATCGTGAATAATAAATTTATTATTGTTATTATAGTTTTGCTTTCTATGAGAGAGAGAAAGAGAAAGAGAGACAAACAGAGAAACCCGTGCACGCCGCAAGGCTTACAACTATAGCAATAAATGTCGTTACAACTTTTGGTCTAAAATTTTTCCGCCTTTTCCTTTCGCAATGCGCGATAATGAATTTCGTTCCAATAGTCACTTCTTGCCTGTTACAAAGAAATAATCTAATCTGCCGGTAGACAACGTCTTATACGATACGTACTGAGTGATTGCCTTCTAGCAATAAACTTGTTATTAAGTCTTAACAAGCAGTGTATATAAGTTAAAGTTCCGGGTTGCTCCGATCCGACGTTTCCTAGTAATGAGTTCTTTCGCGCGCAGGTTTACACTGGCGGCAGGAAGCATAACAGCACTATTAGCTCGTGACGGACAGACACAGAGACGTTTCCGCCGCGGGCCGCCTCCACTGAGAGAACTCTCGTTCTGATTGGATGTAGAGTAGCCCTTGTGTAGAGACATCTTTAAAGTAAATATGCACATTTTCCATGCAAAGGTTGCATGGAAGAAATCCCATCGCCCATTGTACTTCAATATGTATTACTATTAATTTTATTATCTGTCAATTTTGGTGTACAATAAAGTGTATTATTATCATTATCTTACTTACATTGAAGCGGGATATAAATAATTCTGAAATATCTATATATACCCAAAGACACTCGTGTCTTTACAAAGATATTACAAGCATGTCGCAAACCTTGTGAACTGAAGACACAATGTCACATTTACCCAGTAATTTCACTCTCTCTCAACCTTCAAACTGGAACACAGCAATACGAACACTGCTATTTGGCGGTAGTAAAAGGTGAGAGTGAAGTACCTACCAATGCAGACGACCTTTGTAAGAGATTTGAATCTATTTTTGATTACTGTTTACAGTTTGATCCAACGTGAGAGATGGGATATCTAATATATAATAACAACATCTAGTAGAGCTAAATTAAGTAAATTAAGATATTAAGTATAAATTAATAAAATAAAAAAAAAATAAAACGACTTAATTTTAATTAAATATATTCTGACCGGCAGATTAGAATAAATAGTATCTCACCTTGTACCAGATGTCATAAGAGGCCACTAAGTGGCAGTATATCCATCCGGAACCACGTAGCTCAAATGAACAGGGCGGGGATGGGCAGCAGCATCCCCGTCGCGAAACGCTCTGCGATTGCCAACACGCTTGCCCTTTTTCTCGGGGATGCTTATGTCCAGCTGTGGGCGTCATACGGCTGTTGATGATGATGATCAACCGTATAAGGTCATCCGGGTCATCAGTCATTTGAGTAAATATTTGTTGTAAATCTATAAAACCTTTATGTATAAAATAATATTTGCCGTTATTGATGACGATAATGTTACGACGATAGGCCTATTTAATATATATATATATGTATACATTGATGGATTGACTTTGATTTTTGCCTGTTTAACGATACTCCGTGTAGTCTCTGAAGCCAGCAGTAGTCGCAGTTCCTAAGAATCAAAGCTCTGGCCTCGTTCCAGGCTCGGTCAAACGACTAAATCTGTCTTTTGATCAATTGTCCACTACCAGCCCCTTTGAAAATCATATCGCTGGTTACGAAAGTTTGATGGACGTTGAATGGACGCGCTGTTCGCCAAATCCTCGAGGATTTTTATTCTTAGATTAAAATCGTTTGATGGTATAATTATCTTGTCTGTGTATAATTATCTATCGTCTTGGCCTGCGTTACTTTCAGCTTTATTGATACTTTTCTGTATGAAAGATCGATTATATTTTTGGTTTAAATTATTTATTTTATTTTGCAAATAATATATTGATACATAATGCATGTTCCGGAAAAATCGGCGCAGCCGCAGCAGTGGAACAAAGAGTTTAATTTGTATGTATTTAGTACATAAGCATTGCTGCAATATTTTATTGTCTACTTTATTTTATTATATTATGAAGTCAAAAAATAAGCGTACGCTCCGATTGATGATAAACGCAGCCTATAGACACTCGTGTCATCACAAAGATGTCACTAGCGTGTCGCCAACATTGTGAATATGTTTTTGAAACATACGACGATTCAAAAGAAAATGTGACATAAAAAGCTCGTAGTGCCTACTAAACTAATAAATAATAAATTCATCATCCCAACTTTTACTTTTCATATATTAAAAAGTTCCTAAAAACGTAAGCTTATATTTTAAACTTACAACTGCGTAATTTACATTAATAATAATAATGTATTGGAATACCGGTGCTGTGAGGTACCGGCAGAACAGAACAGTATCTCCCACTGGACCGGGACTCCATCACCACCACCACGAGTAAGGTACCAGAACCGACAGGTGGCGGTATATTCATTCAAAACAGCGAAGCTCAAATGCACAGGATAGGGATGGGCTGGAGCATCCCCGTAGCGATAGGTAGATAAAAACCTCCTTTTTTGGAGAATTTATGTCCAGCAATGGACTTCCAATGGCTGGTATGATGATGCTATAAGTGCATTTAAAACCACACTATTTGTCTGTCTATTTGTTATGCTGAACCAATAAAACGACTTTTTAACCAAATTTACCAAGCGCTGGTATTCTACTTTTAATGCAGTGAATCCTCGATGGCATCCATTATAAATGACACGCGGGAAAGTCGCATGCAGAAATACTAGACATAGTACTTTAATTTTAAAGGCGAGAACCACAACATCTCGAGTTCACTTAAACCTGACCAAACACAACCCTTCGCTGAGACCGAAGCACATAAAACCAGACACCAGATCACCAAAAAGGTTAAACGACCGTCGCCCAGCCTCCTTTAGGACGCTAAGTAAACAGTCTCACTCGAGTCCCGACAAAAAGTTATAATAATTGTGTTGTTGCACGTGGGCTTCACGGTAACCCGTTAATAGGATTACAGTCGTTAACTTACAAAACGTAGAGTTATAGGCTTGAAAAAAATGTTCTTGTTTGCGTTTATATATTTTTGGCATCGCTAAATCTTCTAACTACAGAATAATAGAGCAGACGTAAAGATCTACTGAGCTACGGAAGCCGACAGATGGCGGTACATCAAATGAAAACAGTGTAGCTCAAATGCGATTGTCAACACGCTTTCCCAGCGTAAATTTGGGGCACACCCTTGGCTATCTCTCAAACTCGAACCATATGATATATATGGTGGAGTTTGAGAGATAGATTAAAGAATAGTGTAATAAGAGATCAATGTGGTGTAAAAAATGTTGTGACAACAATAGAGAAAGGATTGTTAAGATGGTTTGGACAAGTAGAATGAATGGATGAAAATAGAATGACTGCACAAATATATTGAGCAGAAGTGAATAGAAGGGTTGTTATAGGACGACCGAGGTGAACATATCTTAACCAAGTAGAAGAGGTATTAAAGAAGGGCCAGGTCAGTAGTACCAAGAATAAACGAGCATGTATGAATAGACTCATGCGAATAAGGGAAGCGAAAGAGGTTTGCCAAGATCGTAGCTAGTGGAGATCTATAGTCTCTGCCTATCCCGATGGGACGCAGGCGTGGTGTATGTATGTAGTTAAAGGATCAATTAAACATTCCTAAACGGAAATGTTATCAATTCACGTAAAACACGCAGTCGTAGAATACGCCTCTGTATTCTTACTTGTTTTTTTTTATACTTAGCGAGCACAATAATTCTATTTATAATTATTAATATATCCTATTATAATTAATGTGAATTCATGGAGTATAAGAACTTGCTTCTTACCTTATCAATTTGTATAAAGGTATAGGCATTAGTCCAGCTAGATGCATCATATTAGCCATAGAAAGTCCACTGTTGGCCTCCCCAAAATAGGGGGATTATTGTTCCTTAATTGCCGCGCTGGGCATAGGTGATGGCAATCGCAAAGCGCAGTTTCGTGACAAGGATGCTGCTGACCATCCCCACTCTGTAGTATTTAAGCTGCGCTGTTTCGAATGCATATACCGCCGCCTGTCGGTTCTAGTACTTTAGACGCCTCTTACGACACCTGGTACAGAGGGAGGTACTATTGTACCCCGCCGGTACCCCACGGCCAGCTAGGTACGTCCGACTTTAAAAGAAGTCAATACAGACAATTGCGAGTAAATAAAGAAATTGGACAGCGTTTAGAAAATTGCGAAATATCTTCGCGTTCGATATTATTTAGTGTCTCATGTCGAAAGTGTTTAACCAGAGTATGTTTGAGCAATGACTGATGGCCCTGAGTGATGATTTATACAAGTGGTCTCACACTGTTAGCCAATCAAAATCAAGTGTTTATCCCAGATCCAACATTCGGGTTTATGGGCAATATTTGTTACTAATGTTTTTAAATAACATGCAAATGAAATCAGAACAAAGTAATGATAATAAATAATAATAAATTCCTACAACATCGCATACATTGTCCTGACTCCGTGGTAAGTCGCTTAAGAGGAATCACAAATATACTACTTAAATACATATATTTAACACGCAGACACAGAACAAACACAAATATTATCATAAAAATGGCTCTGAGTGGCAAACAAACCCACAACCTTTAGCGCACAAGATAGGATCTCTACCACCTGCGCCATCGGGCCAGTCAAAGTATTTTATACTTCTACTTAATACTCTACGCTTTACGCTACGTTTCGCTATTATCATGTGTTATGACTATGAGATAAATACCTAACCTTTTTATTATTAAAATTCTATATGAATAAAATAAAATTCTATATTCTAGATATGTTGATCATTTTATAATTTACAAAAAAAAACCATTCACAGCGTCTTATTCAGGGTTGAAATTGAAAAATTTAAAACAACCGATCTGTGTACTTCATTAGCGTCTTCACAAGATCACGTAGCATCACAAGATGATTTTCAAACGTCTGATGATGAGTGATTATTTTAGGGCTGTAATAAGAAATCAATTTACAGCAATCGGGATTGTTTGCGGGCTTTGATATGTTTTCCCTGCCGGCGCGCGTCGGAAGCGACCTGCCGCGTTCACTTGTGCGAGTGCGCTTGAACGTCTGGGCTGTCTAGAATTACCAATATTCGCTTCAACGATTTTGAGTTTTGTCCAGCTGGACTGTACCTATGCTTTTTACCAAGATAAAACTGTTTAGTCTTACAATTGTTCTCACTGCGTTACATTAAAATATGTTGGTTGATGTGAATTGTTTTATGTATTGTCTTTTGTAATTTGTAAAAAATTGTTTGGCATGTTGAAAAAACTAAAAATTAACATATCCCGTAAAAGATTTTTGGATTAAAATTTACTAAAGTATTCCATTGAAGAGGAGTGGTATGAGGTGATTTACTAATAGCCCTGCCATTAAACACAAAATAATAAATATTTATTATATTAATATATTTTGGTAATATAGTAATATAGGCTGAGTATTTTGCCGGGACCCTAAGGCAACTATATTACATTATGGAACAACAAGTAAGCAACAGACTACTGCTGTATTTGCTAAAGTAAATATATTTAAAAAATATGTCTTTATCTATATCCTTATATAGCTTATATTGTTTGATGATAATGTAACTTCCTATTAGTGAAAATTTTTTGAATTTGGTTTTGTAGCTTTTAAGTTTATTGGGTACAAATATACGAAAATATATGTTTTTATATTTCTAGTTTAGATAGAGACCTTTTTTAAATGTAATATAGCCAATATTACTTAAAAAAGATGTAGTTTTCTAAGGTGAATAAATTTTTGTAATCCCTCTAATAGTTTTTAGTTTATTCGTTACTTAAAACATACAAGTTCTACATTAAAATAATAGTAAAGCCTAATTAAAAAAAAACAGTTTTTAACGATTATAATAAAAAATCAGTAAACGCAGCATCCCTGAACCATCCCAGTAGTCTATGGCCAGTTTTATTTTTGCTCCGCGCACGTGTGGTTGCATTGTTTTGAATGAGGTTAAATCCGTCGCAATCTCCTTTGTGGGCTAATTGGTTTCAGAACGCAATTGTCTTTGAACTTATTGAGATATTCTTTGATTTTTATCAGTTTTTGTGGGCACTTTGATCTTTTCTGTATAGTCTTTGTATTATGTTAATTAGGATGTCCATAACCTATTATTATCGGTTAATAATTGAGTTGTACAATTCACATTTTTTTTATAAGTGTAGGTCAAACTCAAGGAGGTTATATAGATGTTGACTTGCAATCATTGTGATATAAAAACATAATTGATTAAGATTTGCTTGTTTTATATACTCTTGATTAATTATTCTATTATCATCATAATGACCGTAAGACATCCCCTATTGGACGAAGGACTTCCCAAGAAATTTTGGGGCTATTTTGCCCATAATTGTCACGGTTCACAGACGTGGCGACATTTTGACGCATATACCCATTCTCGAACTCTTGCATTGAAGCGAATCCGGTGCCACAGTCGAATTTTTCAACTTCGACAGATAGATAAACTATTACAACATGATGGTGGCTTTTTTTATTGAATTCTAATGGTCGGCATACACGATCCTTCCTATCGTCCAATCGGCATGACACTGCAGGCTTGATCCAATCTGCAGTTCGTCCATATACACCATACACCATCAGTTGAAACGGCAGCGACGTTCAGTTGAAGCCATGGCGTCACTGATGACAGACGACGATGTTATAGCCGTTTTAGGCATTGTACTCGTAAAAATGAAGCAAAAAAAAAAGAAAAAATCGTGCAGAGAGGTGCAAGCAGTGGCTAATGAAAAGAAAACAGTTTACTCATACAAATTTAATGGAAGAATTATCATCTTATTAATTAATTATAAATTATTAATTATAATTATTATAAATTATTATTAATATTATAATTATTATAAATTATTAATTACATCTATCAGCACGCCAATGAATCCACTGACCGCCCGAACTAAACTGCCAATCGGCAACAGCCATACACAGTCCAATCGGCAGTATCCAATCGATATGATCAAGCCAAAAGAATCGAAATTCGATCATGCCATCAATTCTAACTGTCATGCCAATCCACTCGCACACACGGTCAATTCTAACTGATCCAATCAGTGGCGTCATACCGTTTGGACGATAGGAAGGATCGTGTATGCCCACCTTAATCCAAATCTTATTCATTATTGTGGCCATTCATTGTTACTACTTGAATTTCCTTTTATAAAGAAATTTGTTTTCCTAATTTGTATAAAAATAAAGCAAAATTATGAACCAAAAAAGAATACCAACCTAAAAATATATTTGTGCATTTGCTAGAAAATACTACGACATCTAGATGGTTTCGAGACCGTTTATTTTTAAGAGGTATGGCTACGAACATCACAGGCGAAGCCGCGAGCTAACCCTAGTAAACAAAAAGGAGTTGAAATATTTCCAGAATGTTTCCGTCAGTCCAACACCAGGCCAGCAAATTAGCCACGTAATTGTTATAATGACCATCGGTATTTATTTTTCGACAGGCGTAGGTTTTTTATAGTGTAATCAATGCATCGGAAGTCATGTTTACATTGCCCACTACATTTAATTTTATTCACATTGCGCGTTGAAATATTAGCCAAACATAACATTGCCTCTATAAAAAACCTTTTTTGCTACCACACAGCTATGTATTATTTTCATTGCCTCTATAACTAGACACAGAACTTTATATCATCAGCAAATGCAGCAATGGATATGTATAAATTTAGTTAATGGTTTCATTTCTATTTGAAGGAATTACGTAGTAGTGTGTAGATAATTTTATACCGCCGATTAATTAGGATGTGTTGGTTTCAGGGAATGCTGCGATTGTTTTATGTAGTTTCGTTTATTATTTATCGTATGTATTTACTATGATCAAGTAATCATATATTAATATATACATTATATACCTATATTCATATATACGAATATTACTAATACCAATTTTTATAGTTTATCCACGCTGGTTTATGGCAGTTTATAACTATACTAAATTCGATGACCTATTTAATATTGACAAAAAAAAACAAAATTGAATACTTGTATTTGTTCTGTCTTGGTGTTATTTATAAATTTTGTATTTTGTCTGTAATTCCTGTTGTCGGATATCCGTAACATAAGTAGATTAAAGCACAAATACTTATTTCGAAGCCAGGTCAATGTATGATACCATCTGGTTTTTTCTTTACTATGTAATAATAAAAAAAGTCAGTAAATATTAATAGTTATGTAACTAGGCATGGAAGAAAAGAAGAAATAATTTGCTCAGTAATTAAAGTCAATTTTCATTATTGCAAAACCATAATATACATAGGATTTTACAGATAATTTGTGACAAACCCTAGGTAATGTACATACGGCCTATAGTCGCTTGCAATATCATAAGCATATCACTAGCGCGTTGCCAACCTTATGACTTTATTATGCCAAATTGCCCAGTAATTTCACTACCTCTCTCACCCTTCAAACCAGAACACAGCAATGCGAACACTGCTATTTGGCGGTAGAAATAGGTGAGAGTGAGGTACTGATGCCGACGACCTTCGATATCTGCCTCATGCAAATCATCATCAGCATCACATTACCAAGTTCTCCAACTAAAATTCGGAATTGATTGTAGCCTCTGTATACCGCATCAAGTACTTTGTTCAGACATGTCCGTGTCTGTATACAACGTGTGTGTTGCAAGTCTACTGTAGGTTTAATCTCATTAAAATGAGCTCGCATCAAAGACTTCATATCCGGGCCAGAAACAACAGAACAACACCCTACATTGGAACTAGGATTCTCACTAAAATCTCTAAAATTACATACTTGCTAGTGACGTAGAGATGATTCGCGGATACGGATAAATGAAAAGCTAGTAAAAGTAATCTTAAATGTTGGTTGGACCTCTTATTCAAATAATTCATCCAAATAAATTTCTGAATTAAACATCATATACATATAAACTTTTAATAAGATACTTTCTAAATTCGCACGAAAAACATTGGCGAAATATAACCAATATGTCAAACAAAAATGTATGTTAATTGAACTATGTTTTGAAGTGTCATATAGCGATGGCAAGATATATACCTAAAACAGCGCAGCTTAAATGCAACAATGAAGATAGGCAGCTGCATTCTTGTCGTAAACCTAAACTCTGCAAGCGTGTTGGCAACCGCGGAGTGTAGCTTCGCGACGAGAATGCAACTGCCCATTTCCGATCTGTTGCATTTAAGCTACACTGCTTCTGTTTGATATACCGCCATCTATTGGTTCCGGTATCTCAGTCGCCTCTTACGTCACCTGGTACAGGGGGAGGTACTATTCTATCCTACATATTATACGAATATATCCGCCCCGTCACATCCCTAATACTAGCACATATTGCTACTTTAATCACCGACAATTATGTACCACAACTAGTGATTAAATAAACTGCGCTGACTTTTTATTATTGTTGTAAAACAATAAAAACCGGTAAGCGACACGGAGCTCGTTATGAAAACAAACAGACAGACAAACACGTGCAGCTCCCACTAACAAAATTTAAATGTTTTCATAGGCCGTTAAAATGGTGGATGAAAAACAGTTCTTCATTACCGTTTTTACATTGAAATTGGTTTTAAAACGTTTTGGGTAAATATACTAATTATATTTATGGCACACATTTGGATTGCGCGGTCTTTAATTTACTTCATATTTTACGTGTCGAGTACCGGCAGTGTAGAATAGTACCTCCCTCTGTACCAGGCGGCTTAAAAGGCAATTAAAGTAGGCACCATACCTACAGGTGGCAGTTAATCTAATGTAAGAGAGTGGGAATGTGTAACATTATATCTATTACGAAGATACACTCTGCGATAACTCCCCTTTTATGAGTATGCCTATGTCCAACAGTAGACGTCCTACCGTTGATATGACGATGACATTATGCGTGTAATTTTTTTTTATTTCAATAACAAAAATTTTTTTTCGTAGGAAATCAGATGAATCTTTGTAGAGGTATAGATAAATAAATACTGAGCTATCACGGTTAGTTAAACTTAGTGCTAATGTGTAACAAATATATACTAAACTATGTTTTCTATTAATTACATAAGTTCACAAAAACTTTGAAGCGTCTTTGATATCAACTCCGTAATTTATAAGTACAGTCCCTTAAGAAATCAGTATTGAAAATTATAATAAATAATATTACATTGAAAATTCCAGTTAAAAATAACAATGATTAAACTTTCTATATTATAATTTATTTTAACTATAATTATTTATGTAATAAAATATGAATATATCGGTTTTCCTTTAATTTTAGGTTAAAAATAAACTTATGCGTTGCTTCTGAAAACGAAGAAACGACAATTAAAGTCTATTCTTCCACCAATTATTCTTATTTATCTATTTTAATCTAATACAATGCTATTTTTTTCATAACCTCTCAACTGATCATTGACCTCAGACTCTAGCGCTTGTCAGTTGTCAATGTCATTGGTAATGTAGTAAGCGCGGCAAAATTCAAAATTAAAGAAATATTATTTCTTTACATGAATTATTGAAAATTAATTAATTAACTCTTTCTTAATGAGATCACTCTGATATTTTGCATAGATAAGTTATCAGAGAGCGATATAGACCTATTATTAGAATAACAAGAGTTTCTCATGGGTGCAATAGGTCCTCGCTGACTTAAAACTAAAGGCAATAGACATACTTTAATTGAAAAGGGGTCATAGTTATACACAGATTGGTATTTAGTGGACGTACAAGAATACGATGCGCAAGAAAGCGTCACTATTGCCTGGAGATGCTCGTGTCATCAGAAATATATCACTAGCATAACGACAATCTTGTCACATCAAGATAAGTCATATTGACCAGAAATTTCACTCTATCTATCACGTTTCAATACAATACAATACAATACAATGCCAGCACTATTATCTAGCGTTAGAAAACGGTAATCCTAAACAAAAAAACTACTTGAACAATTTGAAAAAAACTTTCACAAATGAAAAAATACATTATGAACAAGTACCATAAGGTATATTTTCTTGTGTATTTTCTCTGAAACTGGAACTGCCCGGGGTGAATGTATAATGCTCATATTACAATTTCTTGTTTTATATGTGTCATTCAAACAAACGAACGCTCCCGGACTACAAAGCTTCACTCAGATTCCGTTGTGAGTGAAAGCGCTACTAGTAATTTTAAAATTAAACAAAACGGTGTGCAGTTGAAATATTTGTTTAAGTCTACGTCCTTCCGCCTCCGCGCGGCCGCTTGTGGGCAATTAAAATCAATCTGCGTAAACTTGTGGACGTGGCGTGGTGGATGCTCGAAATGGTGGATAAGCTGCCTTAGTCATTAATTGATGAACACTTTCTTTTTTAGCACCACTAAGTTGGCAAACACGAGGTAGAAATCATACAAAAGCTCGTCTGCATTGGTAACTCACTCTCACCTATTTCTACCGCCAAATAGCAGAGTTTGCATTGTTGTGTTCCAATTTCAAGGGTGTGAGTCAGTTAATTTACTGGATTATGTGGCATAATATCTTCAAGTCACCAGGTTGGCAACGCGTTAGTGATTTACTCGTGATGTTACGAGCGTCTATAGCTGGGCGTCTATAGCGTCTATAGGCTGCAGTGTATGCTTGTTGGTCGACCTGTTCTAATAAAAAAAAGCAAATCAAACTGAAAGCAAGCTGTTGCTGAAATAGGTGGAAGTGAGTGAAGACATTATATAGTTTCGCCTCCAGTTTTTCTAACTCTCGTAATGAACCTGTTGTAAACTTACTTTTAAGACCCATCTGGTGCAGGCGGATTAATATTACTTTTATACTCCTACTAGCTGTGCCCGCGACTTCGTCCGCGTGGAATATATTTTTTTAGATACCATACCTCTTTACCTTAACTTATATAAACTTCGAATGTCATATTTATTTATATCGAAACAATGGCCTGAAAAGGTTTCAAGTCTCTAGCTCTAAAAATAGCGATGCTTCCATGCAACTTTTCATTTTCCCTTTCGACCCCTTAAAACCCTTAATTCGAATTAAAAATAGCCTATGTCCTTTCTCAGGGCCTAAAGATTGTCTGTGCCAAATTTCATAAAAACGATTGAGAGGTTTAAGCGGAAAAGCGTAACAGACAGATAGAGTTACTTTCACATTTATGATATTAGCAAGGATAAGGTTTTCAAGGTTATCATTTTTAGTAAATGTACATAAAAAAAAATGTCTATTTTCTCAATTTAAAAGTGTCTATGTAAAATTGTCTATTTAAAAAAGTAAGTAGTTTAATTTTTGATATTGCCTTTGACAGTGTAGACTTTATACTTTAGGGCAGGAATGCTGCTGCCCATTGCATTTGAGCTACACTACTTCAGATGGATATACCGCTATCCTCGGTTGCCTCTTGCGACACCTGGTACAGGGGGAGGTACTCTTTTACTCTGCCGGTACCAAGCGGCTGATTTTTTTGGTATTTACAAAAAAATATATTGTTTCAAATTTAATATAGTTACATTATTTAATTTACTTTATTTTTTATATAAATAAAAGTAGGTATATAATGAACGTTTCTTAAGAGATCGCTCCGAGTAGTACAATGTAGAATATTTAGTTGAAAGTTGAATACTACTTGAAAGAAAATCTTTGTTGTCGTATCGCTTCTATCCTACCTCCGTATATAATCTCCACTGTACGATTCTAATTTCATTGTAAAAATGCTTTGTGAAAGCATCAAAAGCGGATGATCGCCGTAGTTTACGTTACGTCAGCCGCTGTCAAAGTAGCCGGCCATGGTACATGTACTAGTGTTTATGAAGCCCTGGTACTCGCAGTCGCTCCCGGTCACCATGATTCTTTCCAACATATTCAAAAATAAATATTACTATTATATACTTATATATTCCTTAATAAAAAACCAAAAGTAACTCTGTCTGTCTGTCTGTTACGTTTTGATCCCTAAAGTACTCAACTGATTTAAATGAAATGTGGTTAGAAAGGATATAGGCTTCTTTTTCATTCGACATAAGAGTTGTAAGGGGTCGAAAGAGGTGATGAAAAGTGGTATGGAAGTATCGTTATTGTTAGAGCTAGAAGCTTAAAACTTATTGATTTGTATATATAAATAAATATAACATTCAAAGTTTATATAAGTTAAAGCAAAAAGGTAATGTACCCAAAAGAAAGAAGCTAGTATATTAGAAAGAAGAAATTTTTGATTGTGTATATGATACGATTGAAGTAAAATCTGCTCGACCAATTTAAATCATTCTTTCACCATCAGAAAGCTACATCTTCACTGTAATAGGAGATATTATAATTTCGAATAATTATTATTCGTTTTTAAAAAATAAATCAAAATTATCTACACCGATTTTAAAGGAAAGCTACATTATCAGCGAGTAATATATCTAAGCTTAACCGTGGGGTATCGGCAGAGTTGAATAGTACCTCCACCTGTAATCGTGTTTCGTATCAGGACTGAAACAACTTAACTACAATGCGATTAGACGGGAATTGGTAGCAGCATTCTCGCGATCGCTACCACGCCTCCAGCGCGGCAACTGTGGGCAAATTTCCTCCTTCTTGCGGAGTTTCATCAGTGGTCGTTATACGGCTATTGTGATGACTTCGGTTTCGGTATAAAATTATATACGCATGCCGTGAGGTACCGGCAGAGTGGAATAGTACCAGGTGACGGTATATCCATCCAAAACAGAGTAGCTCAAATGCATAGGGTGGGGATGGGCAGCAGAATCCAAGTCACGAAAGCTGCGCTCTGCGATTGCCAACACGCTTGCCCAGCGCGGCAATTACGGGCATAATTTCCCCTTCTTTGGGGAAGCCTATGTACAGAAGTGGACTTTAAGGCTGCTATGATAAATAGCCGTTAAGTTAGTTTCGAAAAACTCGACTAGAAGACTTGTGGAAGAGTACCGTAGGTCAGGCAGGTCTTGGATGGACGTCAATAGCAATAATAATAATAGACGTCAAATAAATTGGTAAAACATAAATAAACAATGCTCTGTGATTCAAGTACTTTCATTTAAAAAAGCAAACGTCTGGAAGCCACACAGATCGTGTTCCATATCGGACTGCTCTCCTATCACCTGTGGCGTTTGATTGTCAGGTGCATTGTTAAAATATAAATATTTTGATGGTTTATATGCGTGGATCATTCCAATGTTTTCTCGGCTGAAGGGATCATTACAGTGCATTAGCTTTTCATCTGTCTGTTTGTGCACGTGTGATTGATTGACGTGATCGATTCTGTAGGGGGCTTCGGTGCACTAGTTTTATTTTATAAAAGCAACGCCCCGCGGTTTCATCCCGGTGTAATTGTAGAACTTTTATAATAACTTTGAACCCCTCCTTTTACCCCCTTAGGAATGATTTTACTTGTGTTTCATGACTTTCAATGAAGAACCTTTATACCGAATTTCATTCGAAGAACTTTAAAAACAGTTAATTTTAATACTTTGCACCCCCGTTTTAATGTTATAAAAGAAACTCCTGTGCGAAATTTTAAATTTATAACACTTATAATTTAATTAAGCCATGCGTTGATATGTCGGTCAGTCTGTCAGCTCGTCCTATTATATACATATGTAGATGTTCTACATAATAAGTACGTTCTAATGTCGGACTGCCTCTTAAATACAATCTTCACTCCATACGCAAAGGTTTCTAATTTTTATTATTATATCCTTATGAACTAAAATTCATATGCCATTGGGCCGTGACATACCGGCAGAGTAGAAAAATACCTCCCACTTCACCAGGTGTCGTAACCGTCTACTAAGGTACCAGAACCGACAGATGGCGGTATATCCATCCGAAACGGTGTAGCTCAAATGCACAGGGCGGGGATGGGCAGCAGCATCCCCATCGTGAAAGCTGCGAGCTACGATTGCCAACTCGTTTGCCCAGCGCGGCTATTATGGGCAAAATATCCCGTTCCTTAGGGAGGATATTCAGCAGTAGATTTTCAATGGCCGATATAATGATACAGACATTTGCGTATTTAGAAGTCGACTTGACCTGTAGGCCGACTTGACCTGTAGGCCAAAACCCAACCCAAAGTCAACCCAAGCCGACAAAGCATCGGAGAAAAACTATTGTAACGGTTAGGTCCCGTTCAATTGTAACTTTCCCATCAAATTAGTCTAGACAAATTGTCAAAAGGCTGAGCAAAGATAAAAAGCTAAGGTGGACTGAGGAGTGGTCCAATACAGAGTGATGTTATTTAGAATTATAACAATAATATTTATTGTACCTACACACAAATAACTTATGGATCTTATATTTGAAATAGTACAGCGGCCTTATCGCTGTAAGCGATCTATCCAGAAATAAAAATCAATATCAAAATTAAAGTCAAGGGGTACCGGCAGAGTAGAATCCTCTCTCTCCTCCAGGTGTCGTAAGAGGCGACTAAGGTACCGAAACCAACAAATGGTGTATCTATCCAAAACAGCGCATTTTAAATACCACAAGTGGGGATAGGCAGCAGCATCCTCGTCGCCGAGTTGCGTCCTGCGATTGTCACCAAGCCAGCCCAGCCCAGGGAAAAATTCCCCTATTTTTGGGGACGCGTATGTCCAACAGTGGACTTTCTATGGCTGATATGATGATGATGATGATAAATGATGAAAAAAAAATATTTTATATTCAGATAGGAATAACCGCAGGCACCTTTAAACACAAAAAAAGAAAAATTATACTAATTACTTTACTATTCTACCTTGCGCAGACAGAGTAACAAGACACGTCTGTCAACTTGCAGCAAGCCTATCTTAGTACTAGACTGCCATCACTGGAAGAGTCTTACAACTAAGTTTAGTTGCAGATTCATTATGCGGTTCGTCAGAAAAATTGCAAAAAAAGTGGAAGGTGATGAAGACCCCGTCACCTTGGTCAGGTTGATGGAACCTCCATCAGCGACGGCGCTTACAAAACCCTGGTCTCAGAACTAAACAGTAAAGGCTTTCTAATAACTTATGTAGATCATCACATGGCAATTTTACCACATCCGTGCTAGTGTCAGTAAATGTGTTATACCAAATTACTTTTAATTTCTTAATACGTTTATTTATTTTGTATATATATTGCCTGCACCACAATATATATATATATATATTTTCGGTTTTGTGTAATGGTTGACTGGGAGATAATGCCACCTGGCATTAAGTCCGCCATTTGTACATTTTGTAACATTTTGTGCAATAAAGTTAAATAAATAAAAATTAAATAAAAATACCTGATAATCATAACCTGGATGCCTAACAGTGAAACATTTTAACAAGGCTAACACGCAATACAATTAAAATATTATCATTAAAACAAATAAACTATCCAGGAGAAAAAAAACACCCCATGTACGAAAAGTGACTCCAATAGCCAATAACGTCCGTCCGGTCAGGTGTGAGGCGCGCGGGGGGTGATACTGGCGGGGGTGGACGCCCGAGGTGGGGGGCGGGGGAGGGGATGAACGACAATCGCCTCCTAATGAGTCGCGCTCTAATAATAATTATCTACCTACACTTTCTGCTTGACTCGATGGCTATTCTTTCCGTAGGGCTGGCGCTAATGAATTTAATAAATTAATACATTTAATTGATAGGATAAATGGCTTTTGAACGAAAACAATATCGATTCAATATTACATAATATGCATTATTAATAAGTACCTATACATCCGCGACTTTCATAATATGAATTTTGATTTTTTTTATAGTATCCATCTTTTTTTCGTGGGGCTCTAGTGTTCAAACTGAATATAAACCTCAATTTTATTAAAACATTTAAAAAATTTACGGGATGTTCTAGTATGATTTTTTTTGAGTTGATAACAAATATCTTAACATTTTTAGATTTATTTATAAAGTCTATTTAAGTATATAATTAAGACTGCACCTTTTTGAGTATATTTCTAGTTTCTTTGTAATTGGCAAGACCATACTTGTACTGGATCGTCTAGATCGGGATGTGGCCGTATGAAAATTGTAGTATTATTTTATAAGTAAGAGATATCTTAATGTATATCTATGGACCATAAAATTGTATTATCTTTTACCCGAACGAAGTTGGACCGATCTGCAACTACATTATCATCATCATCATATCAGCCACAAGACGTCCACTGCTGGACATGGGCCTCCCCAATTAATTACCAATAGGACCGGTTGTATGCGGCCTGTGTCCAGCGCGATCCTGCAGTTTTAGTCAGATCGTCTGTCCATCTTGTCGGTGGACGCACTACGCTACGCGTGGAACGTGGTCTCCATTCCAGAACTTTACGACTCCATCGGCCATTGGTTCTGCGTACCAAATGACCTGCCCACTGCCACTTCAACTTACTAATCCTTTCTTACTATATTATAATTAATCCTAACACAATTCAGATAAAAATCGCCAACCCTATCCCGCAATAATAGGAAATTTGTTTTCCGGTTCGGTTGCCCGCTCCAATTACGCGATTAAAGAATTATTTCCACTTTTTTCCCGCCAATTGGCGACACCCACCTCCCTTCCTTAATGCCTTAAGGCGTTTTCCGCCTATTGAATCTCTTTTGATTAACCTCCTTTCCCGTTTGAGGCAAATTGCCCACGTTCGTAGCAATCTTCGCGGTATTGAGCATTTTCTACTTTTAAAGAGTGTGGTGTGGTCGTTACGTGGATTGCTTTGATATGAGTTCCGATGGACGTGCTTTGAGTTTATCTTTGGGGGAAAAATTCGCTTTCATTGGTTTTTTTTTATTAGACCAGGTCAACACAGAGCATACGATGCGCGTGGCAGTAAGCGTCACCGCAGCCTATAGACGATCGTATTATCACAAGGATAACACTAACGCGTTGTCGACATTGTGACTTGAAAATATTATGTTACACTATCCAGTATTTGCCGTGAGGTACCGGCAGAGTAGAATAGTACCTCCCACTGCAGCAGGTGTCGAAAGAGGCGACTAAGGTACCAGAACCGACAGATGGGGGTATATCCATCCGAAAAAGTGCAGCTCAAATGCACAGCGGGGTTAGTCAGCAGCATCCTTGTCGCGAAAGCTGCGCTCTGCGATTGCCAACACGCTTGCCCAGCGCGGCAATTATGTGTAGAATTCCTCCTTCCTTGGGCAGGCCTATGTCCAGAAGTGGACTTGCAATAGCTGGTGTGATAATGATGATGATTATATCAGAAGACATGGCAGGCATGCAAGACATGGGGCTGGGCAATCGTGAGAGCAGTCAATTTATAACATAGCTTAGCGATAGGGATACTTCTGCCTATTCCAAATCTGTTTCCATTCATACAATTCAGTTTTGGATATGTTATCATATGAACACGCCACCTGGTACAGAGGAAAGCCAAGGTACCAACACTTTGTACACAAATTTTGTTTGTGGTGGTTCAAGATGTTTGTAGTACCTCCGATATCTGTCACCACAATAATATCGTCATTGTCTCAATTATCTCTCTGATCAGAAGGCACATGGCCTGGGTGGGAGATCCTGGATTCCTGAAATACAGGAATATACTAGTTTAGGCTTCCGTTCTACTAAATGTTGTTACTGAGTCCGTGCGTGGAACCGAACCCGGTAGTCTAAGTCACACATTTTCCGTTTTTGGTATTATGTGGTTCATTTCCTTTTTTTTCTATCCGAGTTATTCTTTTGTATGTTTTAGACACCGTCTTAGTTCAATTCAAACATGTACCTAAAATCTCAATTAAAAATAAACTATAATGATTTTTAATGTTTATCGTTTTTAACTATTTATATACTTAAAATCAATATTGCAATTTGTACACCGTGTGTTCAGTGAGCAGAATCAAAATGTAATATATTTGCAAATTAGCGGTTGGTTATTTATTTATATAATTATACGGGTTATCCCAATTACACAATTATAAATTTGTAACAAAAATTAAATTATTTTACATCGAGCTTAATTATTAATAATTTGACGTTGTCGACAAATACGTAAATAAAAGACAACCATCACAAAAGCAGATGTTCAATCACTTCTGAAGCACTTTATTGCAATCATACAAACACAATTAACTCGTTTATGTTTAATTATATCACAAGAGGTTTGGTGGGAGGGGGGGGGGCATGATTTACGATAACGGCCCTCAGAGAGCGAACGAAAAACTAAGCGAACTCTGGACGTTGCCAAAAGAATCTGCAAGGGTATACGGAAGCAAAAGTGTCTTCAATATTTGTTTATACTTGTACTAAGTTGGCAAAGTGTACGGCCCTTTGATGGTCAGTATCAGCGTAGCTCATATACGCTTGTATCATCCCAAGGATATGAACCAGCGCATCTCCAACTGTGTCCTGAAGATATATTGTCACATTACCCTGCTATTAGCCGCGTGGTTCCACTAGATTAGCCGTATGAAAAGGAAAAGGTGACTGACGTACTAGAACTGACAGATGGTGGTATATCCACTCGAAGCAGGCTCTGTAGATTAGCAGTATTGTACCTGTAAAGTATAATAGTATGGACAACTAGTTTAAATGCAACAGGGCAGGGGTGGGCAGCAATATACCAGTCGCAAAGCAGCAGTCTGTGACTACCACCACGCTTACCCAGCGCGGCAATATTTGGGAAGGCTTATGTCCAGCAGTGGGCTTCCATTGGCTGTTATGATGATGATACTAATATTCGTAATTAAATATAATATTAACTAGACAGTAACCTAGAAGATATGTACACGACACGTTTTATTTAATTAATTTAAATAGCATTTTATTTTAAATAAACAAGACGTAAATAATAATAAAGCCAACAAACAAAAAAATATATACGTACGTAATTAATTATTTGAATGCTCTATAGCGGATTCCGTAAACTTAGTGACATTGACCTAAGCTAAAAAGTTTATCCATTAAATTCTTGAAGGTTTAACTTCGTCTTAAAACCTTATACTATTTAATTTTTTTTTTACTATTTTGTTATTTGGCATAGAGTTGTGATAGCAACAGTACTGCCAAGAAGTGGGTCTGAATTGTGCAAGCGAGCTTCGAGAGCTCTATTAGGGCCGCATTTAGATCACTCGTGCGCCTCAGTTAATGGCGCCTTGCTGAATTCAAATAAAATATTGAAAAAAACTTATGTAACTATACGATTTAACTGAAATAATTTTCACATATTGTTGGTAATTTAAGGATATACGTATCCACATATTCTTGGAATGGTCTATTTTCAACAGAAGACATGCGCCGACTGATTTGGTGATGATTTAAAAATATATGTCAAATTAAATATATTTTCCAATTTCTATATATAAAAAAAATATTATATCAATATTTTACTTGATCAAGTTATACCGCGTAAACAACCGAACTGATTACGCTAATTATTTTAAAAGAAAAAAAATAGAAAGTCGAACGTATATTAGAAAATGAGAGAATACTTAAAGGCCATGCAAAACAACTTAAAAATGACCTTATATCGTTTGACAAAACTGTCAGTGCTTCGAGAGTGGAGCAATGGATAGACTGCGAGCAGCAAATATAATCTCATATAGATGTATCGGTCGAAATAATAGTTTTATTTGATTGGATACTAGCTGTCCCCGCGACTTCTAGACAACAACGACAAACCACTTACCATCACACCACCACAACAAACGACTTTATTTATTGTTGCTCCAATCCTATTTGTGGCGAGATGGTATAAAGCTTATGTTACTCCTTGTTATATCAGCTATCTGCCAATTAAAGTATCATGAAAAATCGGTCCAACCGTTACAGAGAATAACTCAAACAAACAGACAGACAGAAAGAAATGAAAACAATGTTATTTTGTTATATGTACCGTGTATATGGATTAAGCAAAACACAGTTATTTCCATATTATAAACAGACACTCCAACTTTATTTATGTGTATTGGTATCATCATAGCAGCTGTAAAACGTACACTACTGGACATAGACCTATCCAAGAAAGGGGGAATTGGCGCATAAATGCCACGCTGGGCAAGCGTAGTGGCAAACGCAGGTCGTAGCTTCGCGGCGCGTATGTTGCTGCCATAATCTTGCTATAATCTTGTTATACATCAATTCGAATTATTTCTAATGCAGACAGGACGCAATTGCCCGGTCAGCTAGTTTTAAAAAATATGTTGAATAATAAAAATATGTGAAATTTAACTTTTATAATGATGACTGTTTGTTGTTGCATCTTACATATTATTAAACACTGTCATAAGTGTGACAGTTGCAAAACCAACTTCTAACAATTTATCTTCTCATCTCTAATCTGTCAAACCTATCCTCGTATCGCTGAAGTATCCAAGGTAACATATCTGAAGGATTTATTTCGACACGGGCTCCTGTGTTGTATCACCAGATAACTTAGTTAAGGTGAAGTGTTGGCCAAGTTGGGACTCTTGCGCAGACAGTTGTGCTTGGTTGGAGATATGAGATATTATCGATGTCGATAATATTTTAAATATTTTTTTTGGAAGTAAATAATAATTTTTATTATTCACACAATATCTCTAAGTTTATCTGACTCCGAATTAAGACGCTTATCGTTACAGAAGTAGTTCTGCGATGATAAAAAAAATCAAAACCGGTTGAGTAGTTTTTGAGTTAGACCGTAACAAGCAAACGAACAATCAAATCATCCTTCATTACAATATTTGCATAGATAAACCATCTTCTTGAATCACTCTAGCTATTGATGAAAACTGTATTAATATCTGTTGCGTAGATTATTTAAAGATCTAGGTGTACAGACAGCAGGTGCGATTATATATCTCACTACATATATATAGATAAGACTACAGTAATTACATTTTTTTATTATATGTTTATTTTATCATCATAGCATCATAAAACATTCACTCCTAGATATAGACTTCCCAGTAAAAGGAGGAGTTTGCCCATAATTGCCGCTCTGGGCAAGCGTGGAGCAATAGCAGAGCATAGCCATCTGTATGTTCCCGTACCTCAGTCGCCTCTTACGACACCTGGTTTAAGGGAGGTATTCTACTCTGCCGGTACTACATTGCACTATTGTTTACTGCATTTTATTTATTTTTGGCCTAGCTGTTTGCGTAGGTCTAACTAGAATATACAATGTATCTGTTTGGCTTGATTTAACATAAATCATGACAGATAGGAAGTGATATCAATACAAATCGGAGCAACGGTCATAAAACATAGGATGTTTAATCCAAGTAGGTACTACATTTTGAAACATTTCGAATTGTTTATAAAAACATAAAATATTAAAGTCGACTTTTTTAGACAGAGTGTCTGCAATAAACAATTTTGAATCAAAATATCGACGTTCTATAAATCAAAGAGAGAACTCGTTTTGAACTTTGGAACTGCCAATGTAACGGAATAGTTTTATATGCTGTTTATGTTTTTTTTTTTATTTCCTTTGAGTTTTACACGCGTCATATCCCAGTTCAATGTATAATGGCCTGTTGGTGTAAATATTCAAAAGTATTTGTGAATGTTTTTATAAGTTAACATATGAATAATATTCTTAAATGTAAACACGCGATTATAATAAAAAGTGTAACATTATCAACTATTCATCATGATTATCATACCAGTCATTGAAAGCCCATAGCTGGACTTATGTCTCTCCATGAAAGGAGATTTAAGCCTATGATTGCGCAACTTTATCGACGGGGATGCCCATCCCCGCCTTGTGCATTCCAGCTGCACTGATTCGGATGGATATACCGCCATCTGTCGATTCTGGTACCTTAGTCGCCTTTTAAGCAATCATAGGCAAAATTTCCCCCTGTCTTGGGGAGGCCTAAGCTTAACAGTAGACTCCCAATAGCTGTAATGTAGATGGTTTTGATCAGATCAGAACAATGTCTTGTTTCAACTGTTTTAATAGATACAATAAAATAAATCGATAACCGATTATCGAAATATTTTGCACATCACTTGCTTGCTCCGGGTTAAGCATTGCAAGTGTAAGTGGCTTATAACCCATTCGTGTTATCTGACTTGTCCGTCTGTCTGTTTGCATCCTAAGAGGCAGGATTATGGTCGTATATTTCAAAATATCGCTACTTAACTTGTAAGTGGGTGTATTTTAAACTACTGAAGCTGTTTATGCTTGTTCTTGGAAATTTTTATGCAAATGTTTTTGATGCGTGTTTTCTTTTGGCTTACAACATCTGTCTGCTTATTTATTTATTTACATACTTACAGATTACTGTCATACATACTATGTATGACATACATAGTATGTCATACATATATAGCTATAAATATGTACCGTGTACACGGTACATATAACAAAACAATATTTTCTAAATTTTTTGTCTGTTTATTTGAGGTAATCTCTGAAACAGCTCGACCGATTTTTATGGAACTACACTACACTGGCAGATAGCTGATATAATAACTGATATATTATATAAATAACATGATGCTACAGTATCGCAAAAATATTGTAAGAACGCGGTTGCTTTTACCCCCTCAAGGAATGATTTTCGAAAAAATATTTTACACGTGTTTCATGACTTTCAATGAAGAACTTTTATACTGATTTTCATTCGCATAGCTTCAAAGTTTCATACTAAAATTGCATCCCCGTTTACCCCCTTGGGGAGTGAATTTTCGAAAATTCTTTCTGAGTAGTTACTCCTCTACGATTATATAAGGAACCGATGTGTAAATTTTCATGTTTCTAACTCTTATAGTTTATATGTCAATCATTCAATCACTCAGCTTTCAATTTTATATTTGACGTTCGGAAATTCAATTGGCGTAAGGGATATATGTGATTTATTTCTGTCTTTTGTTAATAGTTTCAAGAAAAAGAGAATTTAATTTCACTAGAAGTTGTTAAAAACAGCATAAACATAAATTAAGATAGCATATCAAATAATAAAGTTATAACGAAATAATTGTTTACTTTTTTGTTTTTCATTGAAACCTGCACATTATCCCCTACGACAATTGAATTTATGACCGTCGATGTAATATTACCGTTCTTGCATCAACACAAATAGAGCGAGGAAACTAATCATAGAACACTTAAACACTAACCCAAATCTCGCAACTCGTAAAATAAAAAAACCTTTTTGCTAACTAAGTACCTATATCGATCCAGATTTTATTGCACATTTGCATTACGTATAGTTCTTCATTATTTTTATCTCCAAATTAGTGTTCTGTACCAACGGATTGCTCGTGCTAATACCGTCAAGTGTTTTCAATGCTAGAGAGGAAGAGTGTATTGGTTGCGTAACCTTAATGCCGGTACAGAGATGTTTATTAGTTCGAATACGGCTTGAGTGCTAGATCGATCAGTCTAGACTTGATCCCTAATGTGCTTGGTAAATGGCTTAGATGGTGCAACAGTTAGTATAATGATGATGTGTTTGAGTAAAATTAGGTACTCAATCAGCCTCACGGTACCTGATATGCAGACAATTTTAGTGTTCACGAATTAATTCAGGTTTCACTATAATTATAATAAAATAAATAAATTCATACAACATCTCATGCATTGATACCTGACTCTGTGATAAGTCACTTAAAGCACTTGTGTTTTGGACGTCAGACAGTAGAGGATATACTACTTAGATACATATATTTAACACCCAGACACAGGACAAACATAAATATTATCATATAAATATTTGTACTAGGTAGGATCGAACCCACGACCTTTATCACATTTATAGGAGCATAATCGTCTCCGCCTTCGGGCTCGTCATATGAAGAAAGGATAGATGAAAGTAGAATGACTGCACAAATATATAGAGCAAAAGCGAATGGAAAAATTAGTATAGGACGATCTAGGCGAACATACTTTACTACCTGGTTAGAATCTAGAAGAGGTATTAAAGAAGTGCCAGGTAAGAAGTACTTAGAATAAACGAGCGTGTATGAAAGGACTAATGTGAGAAAAGGAAGCGAGAAATGTATGCCAGGGTCGAAGCAAGTGGAGATCCATAGTCCTCGATCCTACCCCGATGGTACACAGACGTGATGAATGTATGTATGTAATTCAGTTTAATACATGGATTTATTTAAGTGATTTCCAGTAGGACTGGTTGTGTGCAGCCTGCTTCAAGATTATACAGTTCTAGTCAGATATTTGTCCGCCATATGTGTAGACGTCTTACTTTTTTTTATTAGACCAAGTCGACCAACAAACATAGAGACTACGTGATAGTAAGCGTCCCTGTATCCTATAGCCGCTCTTATTAGCTCAAGGATATCACTAACTTTGCCAACCTTGTGACTTTAAGATAGCATGTCTGTCACATCACCCAGAAATTTCACTGCCTTCCTCACCCATCAATCTAAAATACACAAATGCAAACACTGCTTTTTGGCATTAGATAAATTGGTGAGAGAGTGAGGCACCAATGTAGATTACCTTTTGCAGATACATACTTGAATACTAACTGGGATGAAAATTACTAAAATCTAGCCTACTCAGAAGTAAATTCCATTCGAGTGTGGGCAGGCATTCATAACTAAGCAACCTATGCCTGAGCAGTTTCTTGTCTGTAATCAAAGGGAGTGTTCTTATACATCAAATGTATAAACAGATGGTATAAGAACACTCCCTTTAATTAGCAGTATATTCAATATTTATCTATGGCAAGCAACAAACTTTTTTTTCGGATTAACTTATTGCTGGACTACTCATACGTCAATTCCGGCGCAACCGGGAGAGGGGGCCAAATAGCTCATTTTTGAGCTACCCTTTGCCCGTATTTACTAGCGTGCCCCGCGGCGGCAACCGTGCGTTTAGCTACGGTTACCCCTGCAAAACTCGCGGGATCTGACCGGGAACAAGTAACTAATTAATTTATCTATGACTATCTTTCCGTCCGCCCGGATTTCCGCGATGTCTTTGCTTTATATCACACACATAAGGAACTCTTGTTTTACTGCAAAGAGGTTTGCGTCGCTCTCTGATAAAAAATAGTGCTGATAACTTAGAGAAATTTAAAAAGCCGGATCCCTCGTAATATGTTTTTGGGATATAAAGTAGTCTGACTATCAAGTCTTTGTGCAATAAATTATATGAAAGAATATATTTTTTTTGTTTAAAACATTTGTAGGATTGGTTGTTAATAGAACTCTATTTTTACTAGCAGCGCCCCGCGGTTTTTCGTTAAGATGAAGAACTTTCATTTTCACCATGAATCCCCTTATACCCCCTTAAGGGAAGATTAAAACATATTTATTATATGTTCCGTTATATGTTCCGTGACTGTCAATGGAGAATCTTTATACTGAATTTAATTCGAATAACTGCAAAAACAGTAAAGTTTCATAACAACTTTACAATCCTATTTTATAAAACTCCCTTATGTTATAAAAAAAAATCCTGTGCCCAATTTTATATTTCTAACACTAATTTTTTTGGCTGGGCGTTGATAAGTTAGTCATTCTGTTTCTTCCTTTATATAAACATCCAGATATTCATCATAATATGTTTACTTCTTTCATCTTATGTACTTATACATCGAGATTAATTTCTTCCACTTTATTCATCCTAATGTTACCTGGAATTACTTTTCACGAAAAAGGACGTCCATTGCTTTAAATATTTATTGTTTTATTGTATTTGTCTTCTGACGAATTAAATACAATATTTCAACAAAAATAAACTTTTGTAACCCATCTTCAAACTCAAGTTTGAACGACTCTTGACCTTATACAACTGTCTCTAATCTTTCAGCCAAATTAACCCACTATAACTCAATCTTCCATCTGATACTTGAACGCTCTATGAAGTGTGTCGACCTTACCCGAACTTCTGTTGGAATCAATGGGGGCTGTCTCGGGTTCAAGTTCATGATGTGCTATGATGGACGCCTAAGAGGGTCATTGTAACGCATTAGCTTAAGATAATGAGAAAAAAGAAGGACGTAGAGTTAACATGCATAGAGTTGACAGTAAACCTACGGTCATACTGAGGTATAAATTTGGTAGCAAGTTGGTTAAAATGTACAAGTTATAATAATCTCTTTAATAATACTTAGAACACATTACAATAATGTATGCCATTGCCCATCTCCAGGAAAAGTTATAATAATAAAGATTGTTTACAATATTTATTGCTAGCTATTCTCGCGACGTTGTTTGCGTGGAATAGTGATTTCGGGTAGCATATTCTTTTGCCACATTTTTTATTGATACACCGTTCCTATTAGCTGTATCGTGATGTTATGTAGCCTAAGTTACTCCTAATTATATCATTTATCTAACAGTGAAAGTCCAATTAAAATCGGTCCAACCGTTTCAAAGATTACCTGAAATACGCAAATAATTAAATGTTCTTTTGGTATACTCGAATGTACCGTTTATACATCGATATGCATTTAGTAAAAAGCAGTTATTTTAATATTGCAAATAAACACTCCAAATAGTATATCTAATAGCAAACTAACGCCTAATAAAATTTTATTTTGATTACTTAAGAAGTGTTCTCTCTCTTTCGCTTCCTTTGCTCGCCGTAGCGTTTTACGCGTTATTTTATTTTTAATACTTCTTACCTGGCCTTCCTTTAATACCTCTCTTAAATGGTTATATGTATGGTATGTTTGAATTCTTTCTATACGTTCAAATCATCTAAACACTCCTCTCTCTATTGTTATCACATCATCATATTTATACTACAGCAATCTCTTATCACGCTACTCTTTAGCCTATTTATTAAACTTACACCATACATACTACGAAGTTCTTTCACTTCAACAGCATTCATTCTACTCGCGTGCTTCTTCTGCCATACCCAACATACACTACCGAATGTCAGTTTTGGAACAAACGCTCCAGTCGTGCCCTTTTGACACGTTTCTGCCGTCCAGAAAAGCATGTACTATTTCAGGCTCCATTAACACTATACCCAGACTTCATTCTCTGTTCAATATCTCCTTAAATAATATAGATATTATATACTTAGTAATTAACATCATCATCATATTATATATAGAGCCTTAGATTGTCATGGACCTAGACCTTCCCAAGAAACGGCTATGCTTCTGCCCATCCTCGCCCTTTGCACTTGAGTTACACTATTACAGATAGATATACCGCTATCTGTCGGTTCTGGTACCTTAGTCGCCTCTTACGACACCTGGTACAAGGGGAGGTACTATTCTACTCTACGTCACGGCTTTTGAGTGATGTTCATAGTCAACACATCGTCTTGTTTCACAGATATTGTATAAATATTTTGGTACTAGTCAATTGCATAACTTTGTTAGGTCTATAGAAAGTCAGACATCATCGTGGGAGCCTGACCATCTCAATGCTATGTTGTGTATCCATAACTCTTGAAACCGATCAGTCACCTACCCCTTGTTGCGGCGCGATAAAGTTCAATTTGCCTTAAGAAGTTAGTTTAAATAATCAATAAATATTAATGAAAGGTGTATGAAGTAAAGATCGCCCGAGATCGAACAAGTAGTTCGTTGTTAGATAATTTGTCAAATGAGTTGTTCGAGTGGCTGTTGTGGGCGTTTTTTAGGATTTTTATAAACAGTTTATGAATATGTTTTCATTTGTTTTCTCACAGACGTACAATGTTATATTTAAAGATTTTTTTGTAATTAATTTTGTTAGTATATTTAAAGTCTTTTAGCTGCTACCTGCGCCTTCACACGCGGTATATTTTAGCTTCCTTCCTTAAAAACTGAGAAAGGTCCTATATATATAATAGAAAGGGATAATAATATAAATAAAAAGGGAATTATAAAAGGGAGGAAAAGTTGAATATTAAAAGGATTGAGGGCTGATTAAAAAAATATGCAGGTTTGTAAATCACAAATAGACCGCATACAAGTCTATCTTTGCTTTCTAACTCCATTTTTTTTTATCCCAAACTTCAATTGATCCAAACTTTTACCCCCCCCCCCAATTTAAGGGAAGTGGGGGGTTAGAAAGAGACAAAAAGCAGCCTACGTCATTTTCCAATGCTTAAACTATTTACACTTGAAAAATCACGTCAATTCGTTGCTCCGGTTTGCCGTGAAAGACGGACAAATCAACAGACATACACATACACTTTGCCATTTATGTATGTTAGTGTGAATCTTTATTTCTTTAAATAATAAATAGTTGACAAACGAGCAAACGATGACCGGATGGTAAGTGAGCCAGGTCGGATGGATGGATGCTGCTGCCCATACCTGCCCTGTGCATTTGAGCTGCATTGTTTCGGATGGATATACTGCTATCTGTCAATTCTACCAGAATTAGACTTTAGTCGCTTCTTACGATACCTGGTTCAGGGGGAGGTACTCTACTCTGCCGGTACCCCACGGCAAATAGGTGATAGTGAGGTATAATTATACAAATGCAAAGGTGGGCCTTATTCAAAGTTTGTCTGGATTATTCTCGATAAATCAGACTATTAAACTCTACAAACATTTGTATAAGAGTCGTCTAAGCCGCGTTTGCCAACACGCAAGCCCGGGTAACCGACACCAAGGACGCGGCGAATTCCGGGGCCCTCGTGAAAGCCGAAATGGGGCGAGTGATTGTTTGACAAGCGCAGGCAAATCTGTGTGCTCTGTGATCCATCAGCTCGGTGTAATGCAGGGGACCGCACGCGAACTTGTTACGTGTAATGAAACGCTAGATTTTTCTACTCGACTTTGTCGAATGGCGATATAGTAAAACTTGTTACCATGGGATCAAATCAAGTAGGTTGGCTACTACTATCGTCTAAATACGGATGTTTTTTTGAGATACATCTAGGAATCGTACTTTTTTTCGCGACAAAAAGTGATGTGTGTGTTATCACAGATTACAATATAAACTCAGTGCCAGTTCTATCTTCATCTGTTACAAACATCCATGCATTGACGGGCCCGATGGCGCAGACGGTAGTGATTCTGTCGTATTCGCCAAAGGTCGGGTTCGATCCCCACCCAAGACAAGTATTGATATGATGATATTTATGTTAGTTGTGCATCTGTGCAGAGAAACATATTTGTCTACATTTAATAATATTTGTAAGTTATATAAATAGTTATGTTAGAGAATGATTACATTCAACTCTATATAACTATAGTATGTAATAATGTAAATAAAAGTGTAATGTATAACTATAGTAATTAACTATATAACTACAACTATATAAAAGTAAGGACGATTTCGTTACAATACAAGTTACAAGTCGAATACAAGTTTTCTCAGACTTAAAAGAAGAAACCCACACAATGCAATAATTACGGGCCCAATGGCGTTGATGGGAGATCCTATTTTATTAGCCCAGAACAAATATGTATATGATGATATTTGTGTTTGTCCTGTGTCTGGGTGTTAGAAGTATGTATGTAAGTAAGTATAGTATATTTGTGTTTCCTCTGTTGTCTCATGACCATAACATAAGCCCTTGAAGCGACATACCTCGGAATCTGATCAATATATGAAATTTGTGAATATTACTGATACTAAACAATAAAGATATTTTGTAATTTTGTAATAAATAAAGATGGTTAATTTTTTAGTTTACAGGAAAATTCAAATGAATAGTCTAAATACGATATGATTAACTCATCACAAAACTATCACTGGAAAATATAATGACATATTACCCAGTAATTTCACTACCTTCAAACTGGAGTTTCAATGCAAGTAAAAGAAGAGTATTACAATATAGATAATCTTTTTTTGACGTCTACCTTATATACGCAATTTATCTATGTAGTTAAGGGTTTTCGTCTCTTGGACTACATATCAAAAGGCCGGGGATGTCCTCCCGATCTGCAATACAACACTTTAATGCTTCTTTTATTGTCTTTATACAGCACTTACACGGCTGGATTGCTTTTAAGCTTTCGGCTCACGGAGGGGATAAAAATACTCGGGTGATATCATGATTGTGCTATAGCAAGGCAGAATCATATTGACATTTTAATATTCTATAGTAAACTGAAAGTGTTTGTTTGTTTGTAAAGTTTTTACTAGTAAACCTGTTATCGGATTTTAATAAAATTTGGTATGTATATAGTTTCAAGTCTTGGGACGGTTAAAGGTTACTTTAAATTCCAAAGGTTCCTAAGAGTAGCGATATAAAATGAAGGACAAAATCACGGGTAGAAAAGTATCTATATAGTTTAGTTTACATCGAATATATGTCATTGTTTAGCTGTTACTAGTAGTTATAAGGTCCAACTCTTAGCAAGTCCTCTATACTATAGTAAATGTCATAGGGCTGATATAACAATGACCTCTTTCAAGATATAGAAAGATAGGTTCAAAATACAAACATATACCCGATACAAGCGCACATAAATGCAGAAAAATTATATATATATATATATATATATATATATATATAGATACCAATATCGAGTTGGGTAACATATTTATTTCGGTACCGCCGGAGAGTAAAGTAGCCTCAAGTAATGTTTGCCAATACGAGCTATACTCGTATAGCTGTTAATCTTCAATAAAAGCAGATTAGTATGATAGATAAAATATTTTTGATTCTAATAGTCTTAAGCACTTTCGAATAGTAAAAGAAACTGCCATCACTGGGCCGGTCCTAAAACTAAGTTTTGTGCAGGTTTATAATGCGATCTACCAGAACAGAGCCTGCAAGAAATACTGATGGTGATGAAAGCTTCGTGTCACCTTCAATGGGTTGACGGAACCTCAATCAGCAAAAGCGCTTACAAAACCTTTGTCTAAAACTAAACAGTTAATTAATTTTTATCAGCATTGTAAGCAAGAAAGGGGGAACTTTAAATATAATTGCCGCGTTATACAAGCATGGCGGCTATTACACATCGCTAATCCCTGTCCTGTTGCATTTGAACCACGCTGTTTCGGTTGGATATACCGCCATCTGTCGGCCCGGTACATCGACACATGGTATAGTGAGAGGAACTATTAAACTCCGCCGGTATCCTACAGCTAAACTGATAAAATAATGGATAATGCAGAAACTGACATAGTGCAGAAACTCACATACCTAATAATAAAAAGGAAAATATAGATTACGAACATAACCGAGTTTACAATACAGGCTTTTCCTAGTGTGGAAACCATCGATAATTGTCTTCATGTGTTTTTTTTTAATAAAGTTTATTACTATTACGTTCGGTGTTACTTTTTGAAACAGCATTTACGAGCCGTAGCCAAGTAAAATGCAGTTTATAGTTCATCTACTTGCAAGAACTTTCTTACAATCCTTTATTTTTTTAATATCGATCAGTTTCAGACTTTTGTAGAGGCTTAGGGGATGATACCTATCATAGAAAGGAGAAAGGGCACAATTTTCTTGCTTCTTTTTTTGCGATTTCTTCTTTTAATTCTGTATACTTATCTGTCACTTTAATTTCCTTTCTTCTGGAACTATGTCCCTTATATGTATTTGAATGTATGTTTGTTTGTTTGCTAAGTATACCTCAAACTTCCAACAGCTTCATCATATCTCTATCCAGATGTTGCTTGTAAGATTTGCATTTAGCGATAATTTTGTGTTGTTTTTATTGGTTTACAATAAGGTGTATATTATTATTATACTTACATATTTTATATGCTATCGTTTTTTGTAGGTTATGTTTGTTAGGGACTGCAATATCAATGATGGTATTTTGTTATTAATAATGGTTCTATCAATGAGGATATAATCATAATTATATATATACACATATCTGATTAATAAAAACACGCACTAACAAAACGTTATAGTAATATTACAAATAATCATTACATTCAGACCATTAAAATCATACTTCTTCAGTAAAGATTTGGGAAGACGTTTGGTGGACCGGGGTTTGGACCACCGCTCTGGAGCTTTTCTGATGTAGAGGATGTCGCTTGCTGTGCAGCGATGAAATGCTGCAAGTATTCTGGGGCTCTTTGGGTCGGACATGTCTCTTTTTTTGGAATGCAATTTTTGGAGAAATATATTAAATTTTAATAATCATTTGCTTAAATCATTTTATGTATGCCTAATAAAACGTCATAGTAGTACCTATTTCAAATAATTTATTGTTAAAATAATTTTATTTACGTCAAACAACTTTGTAGTTCACAAAATAAATTATGTTATGTAATATGATAATCAAGCCCGCGTACAGACCTAATTACCGTTTCAAGGGTATATTAGTTTCGCTCCCGTTTTTTTGAAGTCCATTATAAACCCTTTCAGTGTAAATAGATGGCGTCGTCTGAATGTTTGTTTTAACTCAATTTTAGTATCACGTTACTGGCTTTATGAAAAAATCCGCGTCACACCCGCACCCGGCGGCTCTCAAACTGTAGTATTCGAGGTTCCAAGAAATTATTATTTAATTTTATAATCATCAACAGCTGTGGAATATCTACAGCTGGAGTTTAACTTTGAGGGATTTCCAATCATCATACCAGCGGTTGAGAGTCCACTGCAGGACATAAGCCTCTCCTAGAAATGCGGTTTTTTGCCTATAATTACCACGCTGGGCAAGCATGATTGCAATCGCAGAGCGCAGCTATCGCGACGGGAATGCTGCTGCCCATCCCCGCCCAATGCAATTGAATTGCACTACTAGTCTATTCTCCCGGTATTTCACGGTACGGGATTTCCAATAGGACCGATTATGATAAACAAAAAAAGACCTTCTTTTCAAATTTGGGATTATCTAAGTGATACTGTTATGTATGTCGATAGCAAACTAATCATTTGACCAATCCTACAAGACTACTGGAGACGATATATTTTTTTTATGTTAGGCAATGATGTTTCTACTTTTACTTAGGTATCTGTTTCGTTTACAACAAACGAAAGGATAGATAGATCCAATAAAGTTGCAGTAAATTGTTACAATAAGAGTTACATATACAATAATAATAGTAATACGTTTTTAATCATTTCATATTTCATCCACAAAAATTGGAATATCTCCAATTGTGACAAAAATGAATTCAGACAATAGAGGCATCACAAATATAATACTTAAATATTATATATAACACCTACACACAGAAGAACCGCAAATATTCTTCATATGAATGTTTGTGATAGGTGGGCAACACAACTATCTAAAAAATTATACTATCTTAACCTGTTATAATTAAAATATCTTATATTACAAGCATTAATAGAAAATCAACTTCTAGATTGCCGGGGTCGCGTATGCACAGTTTGAGGATCGCTGCCAGCATTAGAGCGCGGTGCGTCGCGAGCGGCTATTAAGTAATAGTTGTGCCGGATGCGACCCGTAAATATTGCCGAGCGGTCGCCCTGACGGACAACGAAACCTTGGAGTTGCTGTGGAAAACACAAACTACACATTTTTTTGGATTTATAGTCAACAACATGTTGACCGCTGGATGTCCACAGTTGGACATAGGCCTCCCCAAGAATGGGGGAAAATTGCCCATAACTATCATGCTGGGCAAACGGGTTGACTACATGACGTAGACCTCATTCAAAGTTCGCCTGTATTGATCTCATCTATTTCTATTTCCAAAAAGTAGTGTTCGCATTGTTATGTTCCGGTTTGATGGTTAAGTGAAATTGACATTACTGGGAAACGTGACAAAATATCTTTAAGTCATAAGGTTGGCAAAATTTATTAGTAGACCAGTTCTAATAATAAAATGAAAAATATATCTTTTGCATTTATTATACATATATACCTTCCTCTTGAATCACTGTATCTATTAAAAAAATAGTAGTAGTTTTAAAGAATTAAGCATACATAAGGGATATACCTAGATAGGGACAGAGACAATGACTTTGTTTTGTGCTACATAATGATACACAAATTTGTCATTTGTCATCTAAGATCGACGTAAAATGTCAAAAATGTGATATGTGGATGACCAAGATGACCATTCTAATGATGCAGAAGAGTTTATTTGAAGTTTTTTCATTATTTGTGTGCTATATAGATTAAAGAACATAAAAAACATATTTGACGAGATTGTCAGGTACAATTAAATGTTAATTAATGAAAGCGACTCCATTCTTTGGAACTTCCGCTCTAAAAGCGCCAATAAATTAATTAGAGCTGCATTAGAGACGTTAATCGCTTGTCCCACCCGTTATTTCTATCATACATCATCTACGAAGCCATTCTCATTATCAGTACAGAATTATGGTCTCTCTGATCTGTCTAAATTGTCTTAAGATTAGAAAATTCAGCACACAGGTTTACGCCTCACTAAAATCTTAAGTAAACAAAATGTCGTTATTTCGGTAGTTTTTAAATATAAATGGGGCTCATTCAGGACGGTGCGTTCAATGAATCAAGAAAAAAGAAGTGTAAGAATAGTGTTAATGGTCGTGCGGAACCATTTTATGGGGGAAGTGCCTTCACGACGGTATCTGAACTTTTTATATATAAAGAGGTTTTATATCCATAATTACGTGTTTTTTAATGTTCGTAAATGAGAACGGATAATTTGATGTCTGAAGTGCACGTGTAGTATGGGGGTTAATGAATTTTGAGACATTTATGTTGTTTTTATATTGTTGAAAAATCTTTTGACCGGACATACTAGTCTTTAAAGATTTATAAACGTTAGATAAAATATTCCAGATTTTTATCACTATCTGGATAGTAAAAGATATTTAAATCGTTTTTGCTATGCTAGGCAGGCGCGGTGGTAATTGCAGAGCGTAGCTTTGCGATTATGATGCTTCTGCCCATCTCTGCCCAGTTGCACTTGTGTCATGCTGCCTCGGACTGATATACCGCCTTTCGTAGGTCCATCTTACAACACCTGATATCTTTGCCGGTATCTCACGGCTTCTAGTGTACCTCTTGAACAAAAAAAAAGGTTAAAATACCATAATATAAATTTTAAGTTTATTTCTCAGACAGAACGGTCAAGTAATAAATCAGGCAAAACATCCAAACACATTACAGCATAAAGTGTTAGTAAGTGTTTTAGATTTATTTGATGCGGAAGTGGGGACCACCGGAGGTCCCCTCGAATCGCAATAATGACCCTTGAACGGTGACCGGCCGGACCCCTGGGGTACACTTACGTGACAGCCCAGCTACGGTCGCAATTGTGTTTTGCGGATAAATTGTTTTTTTAAAGGATGGTGGATAAATGTAGATTATAGCAGTTTAGAAATGCATCCCGGACAAACACGTGACACGATTTTTTTATATATATTAAGAAGATATTAAAGGCAACACAAATATTTGATGTTACTAAGGTAAATAAATTATACTAGCTGTGCGCCCGCAACTTCGTCCGCGTGGAATAGTTTTTTGGGTACTATACCTCTTTACCTCAACTTATATAAACTTTGAATGTCATGTTTATTTATATTAAATAAATGACCTGAAAAATAAGTTTCTAGTTTCTAGCTTTTAAAATAGCAATACTACCATACATCTTTGCAAATACAACTTTTTATTCCCCCTTTCGACCCCTTACAACCCTTATTTCGAATTCAAAAAAATAGCCTAAGTCCTTTCTCAAGGTGTAAATATTGTATATGCCAAATTTCATCAAAATCGGTTGAGAGGTTTAAACGGGAAAGCGTAACAGACAGACCGACAGAGTTACTGTCGCATTTATAATATTAGTAGGGTTTATACTAATTATTCTTTCAAGCCAGTTGCTGTTGAAACATCTGGAGTAGGAAATAAAGAAGGAAACTTATTTATCAAAGAATTAGGAAAGGTGTTTGGTGGATCAAGGATTGGATTACCGCTCCGGGGCTTTTCTGATGCAGAGGATCTCGCTTGTTTTGCAGCGTGGATATGTTGCAAGCATTCTAGGGACCTTTGGGTCGGGCATGTCTCTTTTATGAAATGCATAATTTATTTAGAATATATTAAATTGAATTAATAAAAAGTTATGATGTAATATAACTTTATTATTGTTGATTAAATTATAAAAGTAAGTTAAAATTGTATTTAGCGTCGAGTACCGGCTAATTGTTTATTTTAATTTGTACTATGATAATATCTCATTGTAAATGAAATGTAATTTCGTATGAGAATAAAGATCTTTAAACATACTTTACAAACATAATATTTCTTTAGATTGAAAAGTATATAATTCGTAACTGGTAGTTTGTTGTTGTTATTATCTAACGATAGTGTATGCTGTATTATTTATAGTATATTATAGTACATATTCAATTTTATTAATTATGACATAAAGTTACATTTTTCGCCTATTTTGCGATTTCCATACTACCAAAGCTATGTTTTTATAGAAGTAGGTTTAATATTCATTTTGATGTTTATTTAGTTAATTAAATAACCGCGAGATACCGGCAGAGTAGAATAGTATCTCTCTCTGTACCAGGTATCGTAAGAAGCGACTAAGGTACCACAACCGACAGATGGCAGTATATCCATCCGAAAAAGTGTGACTCAAATGCACTGGGCGGACATGGGCGATTGCCAACACGCAAAATTCCCCCTATCTTGAGAAGGCCTACGTCTAGCAGTGGCCTTTCAATGGCTGTTATGGTTATTCAGCAACTAGTTTCATAAAATCACTTCCTTATTGTAAATATTAATGTTATTATTATCACTTAGGTATTTTTTGATTAAAGATGCTTGTAATGGGCCTACTTGAATAAAGTATATTTGACTTTAACTTTGTTATTTTATAATGGTAACACTGTGGCTTAAAATTTGAATACAAATTGATAATAATCTTATTTTATAGCGACCAGCCTCGTCTTCACACGAGTGCAATCATATCCTCATTCTCAAAATTCTAATTATGGGTTACCACCGCGGACTTTTCGTTAAATCACTTTATTCATTTAAAGATGCATCAAACCGTTACGTAGTTTTGAAGATCTAAACGTACGGACAGACAGCGGAATGCGACTATGTTTATACTATGTAGGGACAATTGAAGGGATAGAAGTATAAAAAAAAAACTTAATGGATGATAACCTGATTCTGTTTGTGTGTATACTTGACGAGCAATATCAGGATACTTAATAACTGAACTTCACAACTAGAAGACAATGTACCTACGATAATACGACGGGTCCGATGGCGTCGATGGTAGTGATCCTATCTTGTATTCCGAAGGTTGTGGGTTAGATTCCCACCTAATACTTATATCATGAATATTTGTATTTGTTTTGTGTCTGCATGTTCTAATATATATTTAAGTTTTATATTTGTAATACATTGTCTCTTATCCGTAACATAAGTATCTACTACGCTCTTCTAAAGTTTGTGACAGAGACGACTTTTCCCAAAAGATCCCTTAATCTAAGCTCTATCTAACATCTGACGAATATTGATATAGTTTTTAGGTCAGCTTGAAGACTTTCCCAAGATCCCAGACACTTTACTGAACGGATAAGATAAGATGACAGTACTTGCAGCTCCTGATGTCTCGCTGAGGTCGAGACGTGGTGGAGTGGACCACCTACACTGGAGCCGGGGTCGGGAGCGAGGTGACCGGCGTGTGGTCGGGGATGGCTCGCCGTCTAGACGACAGGGCCTTACTACTGTAACTCGAACTTAAGCGTGGCAATTCTTGAATGTATAATGGTGATAATTAAAAACATTATGGTATTCATATTTGTTCTCTAGCCCTTGCTATTTTTATTTATAAATACTAGGCGACATCATATAAAGATAGTAATAATAATAACATTCTTTATTGTAAATACACCTTTATTGAAAATTATAGAAAAATATAAAACATAGTATATTCATATATATACTAATAATAATATTACAGTACAATAGGCGGTATTCTGTTGCGAAAGTTATAAAGACTCATATTAACATGAATTCAACTTAAGGCTCCACATGATGGACAAACGATCTGACTAGAACCACAGCATTGAGCTGGATACAGGCTATATAATTGTGCCTATTGGAAATTCGTTCTGGGAGGCCTATGTCCAACAGTGGTGGTGACAAATGCGATTCAATAAAGGGGTTGTCCAAATAACATAACAAAAATCAGCGATTGTATGCTAGTGTTCAATATTTGTATATAAAATATTTAATGATTGAGGGCCTTAAAATTATAGTTTAATTTTATAGCTAAGATAGGCGTCGGTTTTTAAACCCAAAACTCGATGCGAATTAACTTTTTTTGCGTCCACTCTTCACCCGTGGTTGGGGTCAATATTTGCGTAAATGTGTCCCAGTTTTTTCACCGTCTCGACTCCTTTTAAGTCTGTTTTGGCTATTAGCTAAGTGGCGTTGCAATTTTTACTAATTTGCTTTTTCAGGCGACCTTTTTTGTTAAAAGGGGTTAATCGTTTAAAAGTTCGTAATTTCAGTCAGATGCCGCTAGGTATATTATTTGATTTTAATATAGTAATGTCTATTTTTACTATATATGAATGAAGTATATATATATAAACAACTCATATTAATAGATATAGTATCTACCTACATTTGGGATAGGATCGCACGCAAAATTAACGCTTAAAAGTAGTTTTTTTTATTGAATAATATTGTCTCAAGAACAAAACATAAGTTTTTTTGAAATTTGCAATACGTATATCATATATTCCAGATACAAGCCGTTGAGTACGTTCAGAGTAGAATAGTACCTCAATCTCGACCCGATGTCGTAAGAGGCGGCTGATGTACCAGAAACGACACATGGCGGCAATTACAGGTGAAATTTCCCCTTTATTGAGGAGGCTTATGTCCAACAGTGAACTTCCAATCGCTGAAATGATGATGATAATGATATTCTAGATAAATATCTTTTAGATATGTCTGTGAAAGTTTTGCGCGAATTCGTCTGCTAGTGCCTTATCAGAGACTTGTCTAACTGCAATATGAAACATCGACTCAAGTTGTCTGAATAACTGATGAAAAATTTGCAGCAAGACACTTTACCAATAATTACTAGTTAACAATAGTTACTAACCTAACCTAACCCTAGTGCCGTGAAGTATCGAGAAAAATATTTAGTACTTCCTCCAGTACCAGGTGTCGTAAGAGGCGTCTGAGGTACCGAAACGGACAGATTGCGGTATTTCCACCCGAAACAGAGCGGGATAGGGTATCATTCTCGCCACCACACTTGCCCAGCGCGGCAATTATGAGCAATTCCCCCTTTTTTGGCCTATTTCCAGCAGCTATGATGATAATGACCTGATACGAGATCATTTTGCGAAGCTTCACTCTGCGATTGCCACTTCACTTGTCAAGGGTAGTTACAAGCAAAAGTTTCCTGAAATACATTATACTTAATGTATTTTCTTCTAAATAGTAATATATACTTGGATGAGAAACCATGATAATCGATAACGAATATGCAGCGATCATTTACTTTTACGATCAGCCTTATTGTTTGTATGAACGGGCAAACAGAACCGAATGGCATGGCGTCGCGTTTAATGCAGGCCAGCGCTAAGTGATTCATGCCAAATGTGTGACCATCGTAAACAATGCGATGGGAATATGTTCGGCATATCGTAAAACACGTAATGAATGTGCGGATGCAAGCATGTGTGACCTCTCATCTGGAGGTAGACCCACCAGGGTGTATCGATATCCGTCTGCTTCAATCTTGACACATTATCCTGGTAATTGTCATCATTATCAGGGGGAATGTGCCTATAATTACTGGGCAAGGTTACTGGGAAATTGCAGACAGTTGCCCAGTAACTTAGGCCCTTGGTAGTGCGTAGCCCTTGGTAGTATGTGCCCTTAGGTAGATATAGCCTCGCGACGGCAATGCTGCTGCCCATTTCCACACTGTTGCATTTGAGCTACTCTGCCGTCATCTGTCGGTTACGTATGACTCTTACTGCAACTGGAACAGGTAGGTAATTTTTTATATCATTAATCTTCATGACCACTATCGGAGCGTAGACCGCACCAGACTTCTTCTGTGAATGTCTTAGATTTGATCTGCGATGGTGTTTGGAGGTCTCAATCACAGAATATAGTACTTTAATTAACTTAAACTTGCATCCTTCGTGCTACTTTATCCAGTAATAAAAAAAAACTTTGTATATAAATCCACTTTTGCTTACTGTGCACAGTTTGATCTAACTTGAGAGATAGGATGTTTTATATCTCAAATTACAGTCGCATTT
>JACJUM010003317.1:7633771-7688596 GCA_020976665.1 Heortia vitessoides | reverse complement strand
GTAGTATATTTGTAATTCCTCTGTTGTCTGATGTCCATAACACAAGTGCTTTAAGCGACTTATCATAGAATCAAAGAAGGGTGTTATTTATTTATTTATTATTATCTGGGATGAACTTTTAAGCTACTGAAACGATTTTAATATATTTTTGATTCCTGTATACAGTTTGATCCAAATTGAGGAATACCTAAACCGGTTTTTGTTTTTATAGAAACAAATAAATACTTTGTTCATTTTAATTTTATATAGGTTATATCCTTTATACGTAATGTGAAAAAAAAATCACGTTTGCGAAGAAAACACGCGAACTTATGAATGTGAAATTCAATACAGTGATATTAATGTGTAGCTGAAAAAAGAAATGAATGCTTAATAAAGTAAAAGTAATTTATCTAATAAATTAATCAAGCATATGAAAAAATGATAAAATATGAAAAATTGCCGTGAGGGACCGGCAGAGTAAAATAGTACCTCCCTCTGTATCAGGTGTCGTAAAAGGCGACTAAGGTACCAGAACCGACAGAAAGCGGTATATCCATCCGAATCAGCTCACAGGGCAGGGATGGGAAGTTGCATCCCCATCGCAAAAGCTGCGCTCTGCGATTGCCAACACGCTTGCCCAGCGCGGCAATTATCGGCCAAATTCCCCTATGTCCAGCCGTGGACTTCTAATGGCTGATAAGATGATGATGATAGACAAGTAAATTGTAATAAAATAATATCGTTTTATTATATTCTGGGCTAAATGCATCCAATCACAGAGAAAGAGCCCGTCAAATAATATTGGATGAACATAACTATAAATTATTTAATTAAGTCCACCTCAACCAATGTTCAACTAACAAGCGGTTAAAAGTAAACCCATTACTGGGCGCTAATTAGCGCTAGTGTTGTGCACTAGTGACGCGTGTTTGTTTACCTGACGACATTTCCGTTGCACGTGCGGTAACTCGAGCGCTGCACTAATGCAGGAGGCGGTAGGGATGGGGTGTTGCCTATCGATATCTATAAATTGTTTTCGCTGACTGTTAAAAATAATTGTTATTAGCCTAAATGAATATATTGAAGATAAATAATTGATGTTGTTGTTTGTAACGAATAAGCTCCAAAACTGATATGCTGATTTTGGAAATACGTTCACTTATAGAGAGCTACATTATTCTGGAGTGGCATAAGCTATGTTATATTTACAAAAATATTAGGTATAAATCCCTAGCCTATAATTATAACTTAAAAACTACTGGACCGATTTCAAAAAACTCTTTCACTAGTAGAAATGTAATATTATGTACAAGATATTTCTACTAGACAGGGATGCGGGTGTAGCCGCGGAGTTCAGCTAAGGGAAACTTTAATATGTGTACGATTTTGATAAAATAAGACCTAATGCTACTGTCGTCATAAGAATAAATATCTTACGTATAGACTATATGTGCAATTTAATCTGCTCCTCTGATTGTTTTGATGTTTGCTTTTGGCCACCGTTTCGCTTTTTCGCAATTAAATAGTCAAAAAAAATACTTTGTGATACAATTTAGCTAGTTGTTAATAAAAAAAAATTAAATTAAATATGCTGTGAGGTACTGGCATAGCCGTTAGATACTATTGGCGGATAGACTGATTCTAATGGCTGTAATTATGAAAAAAAAGATGAATAATTAAACGAAAGTTTTTACAAATTAAAGAACCGTTGCATTTATCGACAGTATACATCCCTAATAGTCCTCTAAAAGGATGAGCGGTAATGCAGTGTTTACAAGTAGCTCGTCTCATGCATGTATTGACTCGTCAGGAAACGGAACGGAAAATCATTAGAATTACTAATGGGAGTTCTTTATCCGTGGACTAAATTGGATTGTTGTCAGCGAGACTGAAGTTTAACGCTTGATTAATATTTTAATCGTGTGTTACATCGGCCGTGGATAAGAATCTGGAAGTGAGCAAGAAAAGATAGTGAAAATAAAAAATGAATCTTTTGGAAAATGTGTAAGCGGTTATACTTGATTCAAATCATGCAATGGGGACATTATAAATGATGAAAACCTTTGAAATACCTCACCCTTATCTATTTCTACCGGTAGAAACTAACTAACTAGCAGTATTTTAATTGCTGTTCAGGTTTGGAAGGAGAAAGAGGCAGTGAATTTTCTGGATAACGTGACATAATATCTTCAATTCAATTTATTGGCAACACACAAGGGATATCCTTGAGATATAGTCCGTCGATAGGCTGTTGTAACGTTTATTATGACGCGGCCTGTTTGCTTGTTTGTCGAACTGGTGTAATAATAATAAAAAAATCTATTCATTAGTTAGGTATATTCGATGATGAACATTTGTTTTATCTGTCTTGGTTTTATATAAATACTTTAAGCTATATTTTTACTATAAGGTACACATACTCTGCTGTCTAATATTCGTACTGGTACATATGCTTAAAGCTTTTCATCTCGGAATCAAGTTAACGTGTGAGATATTTATTTATAAACATTATTTTGAAACAAGTTGATTTTAAATATAATTAATATAAAAATATATATAATACAAAAATTTTAATATAATTCAGCATTTTCTATGCATAAAACCTCTTAAAGTAATTTAGTATGTATTTCTAGTTTATCGATTGCTTCAAACTTGTTACAGTTTCACATTTGAGTGTTCGATGCAACATTGAAGAAAAGGTGCCGACTTGTGAGCACAAATAAAAGAACACTAGGAAAAACTTGACAGATCTGCTAACGTCTCGGTAGTACAATGGTAATGCAGTCTTATGGGAAAGATACAGGTTCGAGTCCCACCGGACACCTATAACAATTTGTTTTTTTAACAGTAAATATCGATAATTAAGGTTTATTTATATCTATATTTATTTCAAGACATTTATTCTAAAATAACTGTCATAAATCACTCTGTGAACTCGCTTGAAGTTATGCGCACTGTGTATTAAAATCGGGCGACTTATCAAAGTTTCGAAGACTTATAAAATGGGGCAATTGCTTCTTCTTCAGAAGTTGGGCTGGGCGGCGAGTGGCACTCGCTGGGGCGTCTCGGCGAGTTCTCGGGCCGCACCGGCGCGCATTTTCATAATGTCGTCGGCAGTATTCATATGATAATCCGGTTGACTACGGTGTAGATGGTATAGAGAATGCTCCATAAGTTTCATTGCTCCTTCATACATACATACATTACGCCTGTGTCCCACCGGGGTAGGCAGAGACTATTGATCTCTGACTAGTGATTGTTCTGATGTCTGATGTTCATAACACAGGTGCATTAAACAACTTATCTTTCAGCATTTGTGTTGTGAAGAATTATTATTATTAATAATTTAGTTTATATTATGTAACCAAATAAATAAATCAATAAAAAACCAAAAATAAGGGAAGTCCATATTGGGATTACAATATTGTAAATGATGTGATGTATTAATTATTTTATAATACTAATATGGTTATATCAAGGTCATATAAGCCGTAGAAAGTCCATTATTACACGTACATTTAATTTATACATAAATAGAGGATTTACGGGGGTATCTCCATAACGAAAATGGTACACCTCATATAAAGGTCGTCTGCATGGGTGCCTCACTCAGACGGGACGCGGATGCTGCTGCCGATCATCTCCCTGAGGTACTTAAGTTGCGCTGTTTCAAGTGGATATACCGCCATCTATCGGTTGCGGTACCTTAGTCGCCTCTTACGACACCTGACACAGGAGGTAGGTAGGTACTATTTTACTTTGTCGGTACCCCTCGGCATTTTACGTTTTTCATAATTTATTAGATTTTTTAGAAAAATAAATTTTTTACACATTTAGAATATAGAGAAAACATTTTTTTTGATAATTCTCACAACATCACAAGTATCTTGTGTTACGGTAACCAGAGGAATCATTAATATACTACTTAAAAATACATATTTTACGCCTAGACACAGAAAAAAACATCGAGCCCATGACCCTTGGCGCACAAGATACTGCGCCATCGGGCCCGTCATAATTTACTTATAATATTTCAATAGGTCAATAATCAAAGTCCATCTCCACACAATTCACTGAAGATTTCCCGGGCAATTTGCGATATTTCTCTGGCATTCTTCACTTTCGCCGGCGCACTTGGGCGCCCCGCACTGTCATTACTGGCGAGCGCCTTAAGGCGTCCTTAACGAGTGTGTTCACTGCACCGTGAGCCAGCCAAGAATAGTCACCGCCCACGACTTTTTGTAAGTGAAATTGCTCATATTTTATGCGAGTCTAAATAGTTGCAGTAAATACGTGTTACTTTGATTATGTAGGGTAACTTTGGCGCACTTATATAAAAATAACTATAAACTTTATTTTCTTACCACAACATATAAACAAATAGCAGAACATTGTAGAAAACATGAAACATGAAAAGGTAAAATTACTTCGAATGTAGTTTTTTAGAGAAAATGGTAATATTTTAATACAAATCTATGCTAGTCTAAATAGTTACTGTAAATACAGTTTAATTTAACCATGAGGATAACTTTGACTTACCTTCTTAAAAATGTACAATTATACTAAATAAATCTCATGTTCATAATAAAAATCCGTAAAAATGTGCCGTTAGGTAAAAGGCGGCTAAGGTACCGGAACCGACAGATGGCGGTATATCCATTCAGAAAAGCGCACCTTAAATGCACAGGGCGGGATGGGCAGCAGCATCCCCGTCGTAAAAACTGCGATTGCCAAATTGCCAATAATTTTATATTTTGTTGGTACGCCATGGGGTACCAGCGGAGTTGAATAGTACCTCCCTTTGTACCAGGTGTCGTAAGAGGCGACTGAGGTATCGGGACCGACGGTTGACGGTAAAACCATCTGAAACGCAACTTAAATACTGCAGGGTGGGGATGGGCAGCAGCATCCTCGAAGCGCTCTGCGATTGCCACCACGCTTGCCTAGTGCGGCAATTATGGGTAAAATTCCCCATTTCTTGGGAAGGCCCATGTCCAGCAGTGGACTTCCAATGGCTGGTATGATGAATAAAAATCCATCCTGTTGTTGTAGGTTTAGAATATGTGGTCTAAGTTACTTCTGAGGATCAAACTAATCCGCACCTGTGGTCTAATTAACTTTGCTAATACAGTGACTGAACGATTGACATTCTTATTTTACTACAAATTCTCTATTCACTTCCGAATGTTTATTCTACCTACATATTGTATGAAATTCATTACTACTCCACCGGGAAATGGCGGTAATTTAACTGTACGTTGACACTGAAATTTATCGTCTATTCTATATTAAAAAAAAACTGTTTTAACATTTACTTTAAACTGTCGGTTCAGATAGATCTCAGTGTTATAAATTAGATTTGTATCTCTGTCTAGTATTCTTATTCAGAAAATACCCTTTTCAATTTTATTTATTTGATACTTACTTGTAATAAGCCTGTTTGTCTTTCGCTGACTACTCGCTAATTAGTTGCTCTCAACCCGAAGTTATCTTTTTTAAACATTCTAGTGACACCGTCGCTCTTTACCAATATTAAACCCTCAATTATTTTGATTATACAGAAATAATTGACATAAAATCCCTTTAAATAATTTGTTGATTGTGCTAAAAAATATTTTCCTTTATCTAGAAACCACTACAAAACGTGTATACTTGCTTTACATTACATAGCAAGGATGACACTTTTTCTTCATGTGATGCAGCTCTGGCGTAATTCCATGCCTAATTTTTCAAACAACATAGCCATAATACTCGAACACGGTTAAATAACCACTATCTAAGACCAAACATTTCGTGTTTAGTGAAGCAAATGTATTTGTGTTGCCATACATTTAAGAGATCTTTAATACATTTTAACAAAACAAAAATTTTTTTTGCTATTCACACTTTTAGCTAATTTATATTTGTTATTTTTTAAGACCAACCTATGAATTACATTGACATCGTGTTAGTATTTCGGTGAATTTTTTAGCGATTTCTATGACTACTTCTTTATAATGTGCAGAAAAGTTGATATATTTTTCCGTTATTGGCTCTTTAACCTTTGTATTGATAAAAATATATTTTATCAAAGAAGGTCAACATTATAGAATTGTTAGACAACAAGACACATCATTTAGCGCCTTTTTTGGATAGAAATCTGATTTGTCAAAATGGAAAATTAAATTTCCAATTTGTGCACATTCTGACATTATATCTATCACTCATGATAGATTATCGCAAGTAAAATGTAAATAAATACGAGATTTAAAGTACTTTGAATCTGTTGAAAAGTAGCTTTATTTTCAGAATGGCAAGTCCTTTAAATTCTGTGAAACTGTATCCATGATATGATTTTCAAAATGTTTTAAGATTATAGTATAGGATACCTGGCCCTGAGGTACCAGGTGTCGTAAGAGGCGACTAAGGTGGCGGTATATACCTCTAAAACAGTGCATTTGCACAGGGCAGCACCCTGTCGCAACGGCTGCGCTCTGAGATTGCTAACACGCTTGCTCAGCGTGGCATTTATGTCCAGACTTCCAATGGCTGGTATGACGATGAAATGATACCAAATAAATAGTTTGTATTGCACCTTTATTAACTTTTCTATTTTGTACTATTTACAAACGTGCGGACATAAATCTACATAGAACATTCAACCTGTTAAACATATTTACAACACAATTATTATAAACTATACAGTAACAATTCTACTAACTATTCGTATCAGATCTTTGGCTCGGGTTAAAACAATCTTTGGTTACCTTCACATTCTCTGTAATACTATAATTGTTTTTAAAACACGACAGTCTGAAATTGACATCCATGAATAAAATAGTCAAACTAAGTAATCTCTAGCAGTCTCGTTCATAGTGTTATTGAAGTTACAAAACGGTATTTTTTCAAAACGCTCTGATATGAATCTCATATACCAGTACTCAAAAGTTCAAATTTTATCATTACTTTTGTAATGAAGTTGTTTTGTACTTTTGTAATCTTTACTCATGAAGACCCAAGCATTAGAATTGTAATGCTAAATCATATATCTTATGGTTATCTAAAACTGAATGCTACCGGTAAAGCAGTTTCTATCTGATTGCGTTTTAAAACGTCAATAACACGATATGACGACTTCTGACAAAATTTTTGTAGGTTCAATTTTCTACTTCAATATTACTAGCCATACTCTCGTTGCTATTTTCGTTTAGATCAATGGGACTCTTTCTTTTCTCGTCTGCCTTCTCTTTATCTCTCTGAGAATTCTCGCCGTAGTTTTTCTCGCTCTCATTTCTCGATTCACTTTGGCTTCTTTCCATGTCGCATGGTATTGGCATCCCCAACGCTGGATGCCCAGGGTAGTACATATAGGATAAAGGTATGTTGGGGTAATTTGCTCCTAAATGTGACCCGTACAGGGACTGCAGCACTGCCTGATTATAGGACTCTTGTAGCAAAGCTTTGTACTCTGGATTTTTGACAAAATCGACTCCGTACATTCCAGCGAAATGCTTCAGGATCGGTGAGCCATCAAGTAAACTCGGGGATGCGAATAGGGCCGGGTTGATCGCTTTGCCTATCATGGGCGCCTGGTACTTCATATCGGGTAGCGTTGGTTGACCGTTGTTGTTCACGAGGACCTTGACTGCGACTTTCCTGGCATGGTTGGCAGCGGCAGCTGCGGCCGCTAGCATCCCGTTCTCTTGCATCTGTAGCTGCTTTCTCTTTGTCTTGTACCTTCGATTTTGGAACCAGATTTTCACTTGTGTCTCTGTGAGTTTAAGGCTGACTGCTAGGTCGGCTCGTTCAGGGCCTGAGAGGTACCGTTGTTGGCTGAAGCGTCTCTCGAGTTCATACACTTGGGCGTGGGAGAAGGCGGCGCGCGATCGTTTCTTCCTTGCACTGTTTTGGGAGTATTCTGTGATGGGGTATGACGGGGTGGTCCGTGGGTCTGCGGGTGGAGATGCGCACTTGCTGTCGTAGTGCATGTAGGGTTTGTAGCTCATGTCTGAATGTGGAGAGGAATGTCGTCGCACTGGGGAGCCTGTGTTTGACGAGCGGGAATCGTAGTCATCTGAAACAAGGAAAGAATTTGGTAAGAATATTGTTTAATACATTTATAGCCGTTTTGTATGCAATCGTTTTTTACTCTTTAAAAACGAACGGATGGAAATATAACAATAGAGACATATCTACGCATTCGTGTTAAATTAATTGCTTGTCTTACAACTTTGACCCCTAAATATTTTTCACTTCAGTGCACAGCAGTTCTTAATGGAGACCAAGACTTAAATGCCACCAAACTCATTAAGGAGCATTCACACCGCACGGAATCAATTTAGGCGATCCGATCACGCCATCCCCGTATAAAGCGACAATACATCCATTACGCAAATTGTCGCCGATCATTAGGACGGTGACGGCGGCGACGTAGCTAACAGTATTTTTGCGTGATGTTAAAGTTCTATTATTCGAACTATCATTTGTTATGCGACTCGTCCTTTGAAGCTGATGGTGCAGGTAAATTAAGATTTTGAATTTATACTTTTGTCGCATTAAAAAGAAAAATAAATTGAGTTACTTTTTGTATAATGTCTATTCTCTTGTAATTGTTGCCTAGCTAAACATTTTGTTTAAAATCAATCAAAACTAGTATACAACTTTCAATAGTGCATAAAATATAAATAAATGTGTGCAATATTTATGTCACTCGCCATTTTATTCTAAACTAGCTGTGCCCGCGACTTCGTCCGCGTGGAATAGTTTTTTTGGGCACCATACCTCTTTACCTCAACTTATATAAACTTTACCTCAACTGATATAAACTTTGAATGTCATGTTTATTTATATCGAATCAATGGCCTGATAAATAGGTTTCAAGTTTCTTGCTCTAAAAATAGCGATACTTCCATACAACTTTTCATCCCTCCTTTCGACCCCTTTCAACATTTATTTAGAATTAAAAAATAGCATACATATATAATATAGCATACATATATAATAATATACAATATATTTAGAATTAATAATAAATGTCCTTTCTTAAGGTCTAAAGATTGTCTGTGCCAAATTTTATCAAAATCGGTTAAGAGGTTTAAGCGGGAAAGCGTAACAGACAGACAGACAGACAGAGTTAATTTCGCATTCATAATATTTGTAGGGATTACGGTATTTTAACAGAAAAGTTCAAAATAATCCAACGAATACAATAAAATCCACAGCAATTACTTCGAAATTACACTTGCAAACTTAAATAAAGCTATTGTCACTTCGTCAAGACAGAAAGACTCAATCTATGATAAAACTTTACAAAGAAAAGTCAGAATATCTAATCACAAAAATTAACATAAAACGCGCCTTCCCGCTATCTGACACGCGCTAAGCTCCGTCTCTAGTAATTACTAAATTGAATGCTTGAATAGTGCTTTTAAGTCATCACTTATAGTAATGAGGGAGGGCAATCGGTCGAAGTGACGCTAAGTGGAGACGTCGCCGGCTCGCACCAGTCGGCCGGCGGCAGTGTGTAGGCTCCATTACACCGCCATTGTTGTCTTGTGATTATGGCGGGACGAATTTGAATTTCGAACAGGGCTCATTAATCGATTGCGTTTTGTTTTTAGGTGCGATTCTATTTTCTTTATTGGTTAATAGGTACAGTGAGTATAGCATACTATCCTTTGCCAATAGGTCTGATTTAAAAAAAATACAATCATACGCATTGCATATAATAGTTTTGTTTTTTACCGATTAAATGATATCGTGAAATATTTATTCAATTAACACTTCGATTATAAACAAAATCAAAAAAAGAAAGTTATTATTTATGCGTAGAATGAAAAAGTAAAAAGGATGACGCCTTTATTTAAAATGTCTAAATGTTACAGATAACGTTATCCATAGAACCTTATATTAGATATACGGATACATCTGTCAGTTTGTTTTCCTTTCAAGACTGTCCGGTGAACTGGTTTTGATGTATGTGGATAGATTATCCTAGGTAAAAACATATGCTAAAGTAAAGTGAAGTTCATGCGTACTAGTCATGGTTTAAAATGCAGTCATATTACCATAATAAATCATAATTAGGTGTTTGTTTAACTGAACAATATTTTTGTATGATCCATCATCAGTGGTCTAATAAACCGCAAGATACAAACAATTACGAACGATCACGTATGTGGTCATAAATGAATTGTAATCTCATTCGATATATTTTATTATTACATTCTTTAATATCCTTAGATCTTATTTAGTAAGCAGATCCCAAATTTTCAAAATAATATTGATTTTATTGTTTATGAGTAAATTTAATATCTACTCAAAACATCTAAATCAGCTGTACTATTAAGAGTTTAAATATTATTAAATTTAATAATAAAAAGGCATTCTTAGCATCATTTACACTAAAAGCTTATTAAAATTAAAATAAATTATTTATCATTTTCGTCTGAATAATATAGTTTAAATTAGCTCACCTGATAATTCTGTGACTGGATAATTATTCTTCCTCGACATATCCAGGGCACCATCATCAGTGTAATCCCTGAAGCCAGCACAGTCATCGTAGTATTTCAGACTCTTCTCCAAAACTTCCTTTTTAGGGAATTCTTCTTTGCCATAACATCCGTTCGCTTTAGCCAGAAAGTTCATTCGCGCGCCAAAACTAGCTTCGTTTTCTTTGGTCAGTATATCGTTTATCGAAAACGGCGTAGACAAATTAGCCTTCTCACACTCTTGCAGAGTCAAGGTGTCGTTGAAATTCTTCAGTTTTGACTCCATCATGTTAAACACATCGACACTTCACCGCGCGGTTGGAAACTCGCCTTACCACAAAAGCGTTCCTCAAACGAATAAACTTCGCTTGATAGATTGCCCTGCCCGCCTGTTTTCGAGTGTCAAGCCTTAGACAGAGACGGCAGTTCACTGTGCTCGGCTTCAAGGGTGTGCGCGCGAGAGAGATAGAGTTAGTTTGAGGCGGTCGTTTTTTAAAAAAGTACGCGAAGTAGCGTAAGTAGTGGGGATCGTTGAGTTTTTCTTGAAGATGTTTACGTGAATGCGATTTGATCGCTTAGGTCACAATGTGGATTCTACAGACGTCGCGTATTGGTATGTTTTCTCTTTTCGACGGGTTTAACGTGCATTTCATTTGCCGTTTGACGTGATTCTTGTATTGAAAATAAAAGATAAAAAGTTCGAAGTGATTAATTATTTGAATAACAGGAAAACATTTTGTGCAAGTCTCAAATGTACATACATATAATTTCATAAGTAAGTTTAAAACAACAGTAAAGTAATAGGAAGGAAATGAATTGACAGTTTACTAATTGTGAGAATTATTCATAATGTAAATTTTCCGTTAAAAAATGTTTTCTATTGACCATTTTATGCCGATCCTATAATTCAACTGCATCTGTAGCATCCAACTTCCTTAGCGCCCACCGTTAACGCTTCGCTTTATCTGTAAGTACCCGAGAAGTGTCTATCTATCCTACTCTCACCTATCGTTCATGCTCTCAGCCCTAGGTGTAGCGTCCTTTTTCCTCATTAGAACCCCATTTAAATCGGCCAATGACGTCGCGCGGGCTCTGCGGTTGACCAATAAAAGAAGTGGGAGAGAGGAAGTGTCAACGTCTATTTTCTTTTTAATTTATAAGAGCGCGGGAAATTGTTGCGACCTCCTTGAGCTGTAATGGCTTTTAGACGTTTGCAAGTTGTTTTCAAGTCGTTTCAAAAGATAAGTAGCTTTTACGATATTGAAGAGTCGAATAATTATAAAAATGGAATTACTTTAAGTTGTAAGAATGTTTAAATTTATCTAATAATATACTCTTCATTATACACAGAAAATTAAAACATAAATTATAAATAATTGGCGGCTTTATCGCTCAGGGCGGTCTCTTCCAGACAGATGGACTTAAATGAAGAAATTGTGATGGGGCAGTATGATGTGTATTACATTACAAACTAATAAATACATAAATAAAAATAGAACATATTTTACAAAATTAACACATGACCTACATATTGGAAATATAAATACTGCAGTCTTCTGTTCAATTAATAATTAGTGATAAGAAATGCTTCTTAGGTGGTCAAACATGTATGCATATACCTACGTATGCAACACAATAAAAATGCATGTCTTCTAACATCATGGAATTATGATATAAATGTTCGTAATAGTTGAATAGGTAACAATACTGAAAAGACCTTGTTCCCTAAAATTGTCGGCCTTGTATTTACTCTATTTTAATGTAAAAAGCGCATCTGTCTGTCTGTTAGACATTCATTGGCCGGTGGCCTAGTTTTTAGACCTAGTTTATATATAATATTAATTACAGAATTAAATAAAGCTTCAAAGTTAATGATTCTATAAAAAGGTACAAGATCTTTGAAGCCAATTGACGCGCTGTCTTACAATTACCTACACTATAAAAGTTGCTATCGTAAGAGGCACGGAAATGTTTTTTTAAAGTTTTGTAGGTATATTAGTTTTGAGGTTTTATGCATTGACAAATATATATACATATTTGTTTCGTTTTAGTAGATTTTAATGCATTCTTTTACATAGTTACCTACTTATTTGCAATTGTTCTTTCACTTGTTAAGGATTTACGTTACACACGTCTACAACCTTGTATTAAGAGAGAGTAGCAAGACGTGTCTCGGTTGTGTTCCCTGGATCGTGGCTATCAAAACACTCACGCGTAACGCAAATTTCTTAACCGTTCTTCCAGAACATGATGCGACACTTCGGATCTCTGGTGTCACTCCTAGAAGTTACCGTGCTGTGAGCTGCTTGGAAAACCTAAACTGGTAAGAAGACAGTCACTGACCTAGAACCATGTAAGTTGGGTGCACACCAACCGTAATTATGCGCACAACTGCGCGCTTATCTATAATTATAGCTTGATTAGAATGACAGCTGTCATCTCAATTGTTTTTTAATTATTTAAATTGAGTTTTTTTTTGTCCTTAGATTCCGGATGATTTTTTATAATATTTTATATGTGAAACCTTTGTAATGTCAGGAATATTAATAATAATTAATTATGATGCTAAATACCTCTAGCAAAAATAACTTGTACTACTCAACTACATTGACACCTGTCATTCTAATTATGTATTATCTATATACATAACAAGAGAAGCTGACGGGCTGGATGAATGACCTACTGACTGACTGACATATCTATTAACGCAGGGCCGCAACAATAAGAGAGCTCGGGGGTTCTTTTTATAATGTAGGGGAGCACTAAGAAAGGGATTTTGAAGATTCACCCCCTAAGGGGTAAAGTTATTATGAAACTTTGCTGTTTTTGTAGTCATTCAAATGAAATTCATAATAATATAATCATATAAAATAGACTTACTATTTCATAGTGCTGAGCAAGAATGTCTCCGATAGGACTTAAAGCCCTGTTCGTGTGCGCGTGCCTAACACGTTGCGTCCGCGCACCCGGCAGCGCTAGCATGCGCGGCCGGCGGCGCGGCGCTACCAGCCCAAGCTCGACCTCCAAGATACTTTGGACACTCATATTTGGAATTTCTCCAATATGGCAGGACAGGGTCATCAATCCTCTGGTGCAGTATCGACAGAATTGTGGGAAGTAAGTAAGATGATTTTTAAAAAGGTTTATTTTCAATTACGAGATGTATTTGAAATATGTTGTACCTCGTTTCATTGGAAATTACTGATCTTTTCACAGGGGTTTAGAGAATACACAGGAACTTACAATATTAGCATAGACCACGCCAAGTAATCTCCAATGGGGCCTGTGTCCAGCGCAATCCTTGTGGTTTTAGGCAGGTCGTCTGTCCATCTTGCGGGTGGACGTCCTACACTGCGCTTGCCGGTACGTGATCTTCATTCCAGAACCTTGCGTCTCCATCAGCCATAGGTTCTGGGTACCAAATGCCCTGCCCACTGCCACTTTAACTTACTAATCCGGCGGGCAATGTCGGTAACTTTGATTCAGTTACAAATATATTAATAACTTAAAATTGTGTTGGGTCTATATCGTTCTTTCCTAGTTCACATTCAACTGGAAAACGCCTAAGAAAAAAAATCTATTTATTTATATGGATTTTTATGAATATTTTTTAACTTTACCATTTTTAACCAAAACTTGTGAATTTGCTTGCAAGCTATTTAAGGTCCAAACACTAACAAATTAAGGGTTTTTTTCATATAATTATCGCTTGTGGTGGCAGAGAGTAGCTTTGCAACGGGAATGTCGTTACCATCTCCGGTTTGTTGCATTTGACCTAGGCTGTTTTGGATAGATATACTCACGGTGAATTTGCAATTTTATAACTAAAGATAATGTCGCTCTTGGTATTTTACTAATTTTACTTTAAAAATATTTAAAGCCCAAAAAGAGCAATAAAGTATAAAAGTAATTAGTAATGTAGGCTATGTATTTAGGTAGAGACTTAGGTAGATGGTAATACATTAGAATTTGGATTCGACGGACTGCATACATTTTTTTTCTGTCCGTCTGTTTGTACCGACTTATCTCTGAAACCGCTAAGCTGAATTAAAAGTTACTCACGGGCAGATAGTTTATTTATTTATACTAAATCGACAAACAAGCTTACTATAGACGCTCGTATTATCACAAGGATATCACTAGCGCGTTGCAACGCTTGTGACTTGAAGAATATTGCCGGTAGAATTAGATGTGAGTAAGTTAGAACCAATACAGAAGACTTTTGTATAAGATCTTCTTAAAAAAAAAGAATTACATACACTACTTTTCTTCTTAGAATAATGGGAGTAACCACAGGCAAAAATAGGTTTATCTAAATATAGAGTAACATTTCTGTATAGATATGAATATAAAGATAGGTATATTGAGTTAATAAGGAAGTTTCCCGTTTTATATTTCATTACACGACGCTGATGCGAGCAAGTGGATGTCAGACATCGGTGTCGCTCTCCGATCAAACCATAGAGTTACAACCATAAACTACTTATCTACACTAATATTATAAACAGGAAAGATTTGTATTTTTATATGTAGCGAATAAACTTGAAAAGTACTGGACCGATTTCATAATTCTTTTTTTATTAGAAAGCTATATTATCATTGAGTAACTTAGGCTATATTTAGTACTAGATTACTTTAGAAATTCCTATTAAAAGCAACCAAAGGTGTAAAAAAATTAGCTATAAAATGTCTTTCATTGCATACGATGCAAATAATATTAATGAAAGGACAAAAATTGTTTGACTATATTATAGAATATATTAATTTTAGAATAAATTAATATCTACAAAAAACTTCGCGAGACCTTATGTCTAACTACTGCAGTTACGTCACTATAACTACTTTTTTACATCAAAAAATTTTAATATATGCGCGCGAAGGCGTATTCGGTAGTCTATTGTGCGCAAAGGTTCGTGGGTTCAAACCCCATTACTATGTTGGTATACCACAAACATTATTAAATGTTGAAAATTTGTGTTTGTTCTGTGTTTGGTTGAAGAATATGTGAAATATTTTGCGTTTTATTCCTTATTTTGTACCGTACATACCGCCAATTATTGACGCTCTCATTAAATTCACTTTTTTCATTTATGAGTTTTTTTCCTTAAAATAATTGGTAAAACGTAAATTTTTATAATTTTTTTAATTCTAAAAAAGAAGGTAAGAAGAAGTAAATAAAAAAGTGCCTGTACTAAAATTTAACTGATTACGCTCTGCTTTGTCTGAAACGTTGTTTATGATTTATATACAAAAGGTATCCTGATAAAAATAAAAAAAACAAGAACGTTTATGTGTATAACGTTTGTTTTTATTTTATGCCGGTAAGGCTGGACAGGTTTGAAAGATATATGTACGTAGAGATTATTGGTAGTCTGGAATGACACTTAGGCTACTTTTTATCATGAAAATATATTACTGCGGAATAGATCTAGCATTTGCTTCTTTTTTAAAGGGAAAAGCACGATTTTTTGCAATGTTCCTATATTACTGCATTTTTCGACGATAATATATTTGTGAGCTTTATGTACTTAATGACACGAATATCAGACATTATTTTAATGCTGTAACATATTTAATTAATCGCTCACAGTTGAGATCTAAAGTATAAATCTCACGTACAAAGTCGCAAGCGAAAAGCTGGTTAGAACAAAAATATAACACGTCCACTCTATACATTCGCGTGTCTACACAAAACATAAGTGGTCGCCCGAAGTGGCCGTAAGTGGTGTATTTGCGGCGGTCGGTGTGTATTACATCGGTAATATATCGGTATTACATCGGTACTATACCGGTATTATAGAGTTTATACCGATGCGATCAATCACGCGGCTTGAGTGCCGGGATTATGGTCAATTGGGTTTAAAAGCCAATCCGCTGCTAAGTGGTACGCCAATATGGTTCGTTTGATGTGAAGCTTTATTGGTCCAGGTATAAATAGATACATATACCTTGAGAATTGAACGATCAGACTTGCAATGTAGCAAAAGTATAGATTGTAATTTATACATCAATTCATCAAGCAGCCGTAAAACGTCTTGGTGACTTTGCCCATAATTGCCGCGCTGGGCAGAGTATATCTTCGCGACGACGCGACGGAAATGCTGCTGCCCATTCCTTACCTGTTGAATTAGAAGTACAGCTGCTTCGAATAGACATTCCGCCATCTGTCGGTTTCCGTACCTCAATCGGTACAGGGGATGGTTCTATTCTACTCTGCCGATACCACACGGCCGGCTTAAAGCTCTTCTGTTAAGGACAACAGAGAAACTACAAATAAGTAGAATACTTCATACATATTTAACACCCACATGCAAAACAAATACAAATATTCAATGTTTATATCCTGGATAGGCCAGGTTTATACCCATGACCCTTGGTGTGCAAGATTTTGCCACCCCTATCTACCATCGGGCCCGTCAAAGTCGCCCGAGAATTCATTAAAATAATAATAATATAAGCTAAAATCATTGACTTCGTTCAACTGACCTCAAATGGCGAAAAGTCGCTTGAATCACTTCCGTTACGGATAGCAGACACCAGAAATCACAAATATTATTCTTACATACATCACGCCTGTGTCCCATCGGGGTAGATAGAGACTATAGATCTCCACTTGTACCGATCTTAGCATGCCTCTCGCTCCCCCTGACTCGCATTAGTCCATTAATATACACTCGTTTATCCTCGATACTTATGACTTGACCCTTCTTTAATACCTCTTCTACCTGGTTAAGATATGTTCGCCTCGGTCGTCCTATACCAACTCTTTCATTCACTTCCGCTCTATATATTTGTGCAGATATTCTACTTTCATCCATTCTTTGTACAAGTTCAAACTATTTATTTCATATTTCTATCATAGTCACAACATTATCATTTTTCTTAAATAAATATTATAATAAAAATGTTTAACAAGAAATATCAATAAACATATCATAAGACAGATGTTGTCTTGCAATCCTTAATACAATGAATTTGAATTAGTTTCATTATATAAGTCAGTATTATATTGACGAAATACTTGATTATTTTTTCGGTGTAATAAAAAACAACTGAAATGATTTTGACTAGGCGAGCTACTTTCTTTACCGGGTAATTTGGGATATGTTATATATTCAACAAATATAAGACCGGTGTCTAAAATAGAACTATAGTTAGCAGGATTTGTATTTTTGTACGTTTGTAACAAAATAAACTATGAAATTACCGAATTTCATTCAAAATCTCTTTGGTGAATAGAAACCTGCACTACCATCGAGTGACATAGATGATATATTGTCTCCCGATATTGTCGCCTGTATAAAAGGGGAGTTATATGAGTAAAAGCGCGGAGAGCTGATAGGACTCCGTGGTAGTAATTCCGAAATTTTAATTCTGTTAATCGATTTGATGTTTATTGCGTTATATCATAAAAATATATAATCATGAAATTCTTTTCATCATACCAGTCATTGGCAATTCACTGCTGGACATAGGCCTCTCTAAGAAAGTAGGCGTTTCCCCCATAATTTCCACGCTGGGCAGCGTGTTGGCAATTCCAGAGCACAGATACCGCGACGGGTATGCTGTTTTATAAACATGTAAGTACGAGTAGATAACATTGAAACTTCTAATTATTTATTTAAGCTTGTTAAGCTAAGTTAGCTAAGTTGCTAGAAGGCTATGGATCCAGGCGCATCCATAGCCAGCCTTTCTTGAGACAGGTCTTTTTCTGGTAATATAAAAAGAAAAAAATATTGTAGCTGTATCACAGTTCATCATTATTATATTAGGATAACTCCAAGCCTTACTCACAAATGCTAATAAAAGTCGAAATAAAATACATATCTTAAAAATAGCTTGAAAATAGCTTTGAAACTATTACTGTCTTAATTCTACATTGATTTTATATGTGTGCCAAATACGAATGATTTTTTCGTGTAGGTACAAACATAAATAATTCTTACTAAACTATAACTACGTTGTCGTTACATTTTTGGAATCTGTCATTCTAATCAAGTTACCCATATCCGGTATAAGACGGGGTCTGTCGGGTAATTTTTTTTTATAAGATTAGGTCGACAAACAAGCATAAAGTCCGCGTGATATTAAGCGTAATATCACAAGGATATCACCTAGCGCGTTGCCAACCTTGTGACTTGAAGGTACTATGTCACATTGCCCAGTAATTTCACTGCCTCTCTCACCCTTAAATCGGAACACAGCAATGCGAAATCTGCTATTTGCCGATAGAAATCGGAGAGAGTACCAATGCGAACGACCTTAACCGAGGTCTATTATTAATATTATATAATAAACCTTTATTGCTGTATACTAAGCATATGTACATCTTAACAATATACATTACACATCGGGATCCCCGGTTTTGTGCTCAGCGTGTCTTGTGACACAGGTCTCTTCCAGCTGCTTCCATTCATATCTATCCTTCGCTTGTCTTGTCCATGTTGCGTTAAATTTCTTTGCTTGATTACCTATGTTCTCTAGAAAACAACGAACTAAATATTTTTTACTGTTTCATAATTGGACGCTACCCTTACCAATAGTTTATATTATAGTTTCGTTCTATCAAAACGAATATCGACGATTAACGACTAACCAATAACGAGTATATATATCTATGCAAAAGCCTATTGTGTGTCCTAACCTGATAGTACTACGATGCTGGAATGTGTTATTATTAATCAAATGTACGACAGGGCATTGGTATTTAAATTGGTAAACTTTATCACTAACTTTGCACCCCTCTTTTACTCATACAGGAAGGATTTTGGTTCATACTTAATTTTATACGAATAACTTTAAATCAGCAAAGTTTTATAAACTAACTTTGCACCCCCGTTTTAATTCCTTAAGAAGTGAATTTTCACAAAATCCTTTCTTATCGCACCGCTAAGTTATAAAAGGAACATCAGTGGAAAATTTTAGGATTCTAACCCTTTTATTTCAGGCCGCACTTGCCGTGAGGTACCGTCAGAGTAGAATAGTACCCCCCACTGTACCAAGTGTCGTAAGAGGCGACTAAGATACCAGAGCTGACAGATGGCGGTATATTCATCAAACATAGTGTAGCTCAAATGCAAAGGGTGGGGATGGGTACCAGCACCCCGTCGCGTAAGCTTCGCTCAGCCAATAACAACACGTTTGCCTTGCGCTGCAATTATGAGCAAAATTCTCCCTTTCTTGAGGAGGCCTATTTTCAGCAGTGGACTTCCAATGGCTTTAATGATGATACAGATAAGCCTGCATACATACATTATGTAATGCAAAGAAACGTTCCGATCCCGTACAAACTTCTGATTACTACAAAAACAAATTCAATTAGGTGCTGTCGTTTGGAAGTTATAAGTATCTACATATACATTTTGGCCTTTCATTTGTATGGTTATCCTGTAGCAGTCTAGGTTGTTATCACATTTATTTAATTCCGTACCTTAATTAGGAATTAATTATGATTGCAATCAATGACATATGATTGATCCGGTGTGATTATGTTTCCTTCCCTTAACAGAATTTCTGTAGCAAAATATCAGTGAGTAAACTATGAGTTTGTACTAATATACGAAACTAAAACTTAAAATCAACCTGATGCTAAGGTATCAAAGCAGCTAAACTACTTGGCAAATGAAATTTCGCCAACCTATCTACTTTGTAATTAATGAAAATTATTCTAACTTCATGTTTCCGTACTATCCCGCTCCCTCCATCAGCTTGTTCATATTATTAGTATAATCGCGAGGCGGTCTACGTGTAAGATAATTTATTAAATAGAAAGTTCAATTATGTAAATACCTACTAATATTATATATATGGTTTGGTAATATATATGGTTTTCCGTCTTGATGGTAGGAATATCAGCAAAATTCAAATAAATGTTGAAAATGTTGGTTCTGGGAAGTTTCAATAGGTGGAGTTCTTACTTTAGTAAGTAGTTATACTACTTGCCGATAGATGGCGCTAATTTAAGCAGGCTTTAAGTATGCTGTCACAATGCTTTTAGCATAGGGATGATTAGTTCTACTATTAGCCAATAGGTGTTTGAGACTTATTTACTCTAAATAATTTAGATCTATAAGGCTGTTTCACTTAGTAATATGAATTTGAAATTGTAGATCTAATGTTCATACAAAAAACTTTATTATCTTTGTATGGAAAATATTAGCCAAATTTAAGTTTTTCAAATCACAGCTTAATGTCATAGCCGCATAATTTAAAGTTTATTTAAAAACGGAGAGTTCGATTGAATACCTAAACATAATTATAATGAGCAGATTTTCAAACATGCAGTTTATATTTTTAACAACCGTTGAAAATTAATATTGCAACTTCGTTATCGAATTACTTGAAAATGAGATGTGATACACAAAATATCACTATTTCTTGTAAGAAAAATATAAATAATATAATAATGTGTTACACCCTTGCGTGACAATTTTGTTGCTAAACATAATTGTTCTTATTATTTTTTATAGGATGTATCCTTAACCCTATTTTAAAGATAAAGTTATTTGTAACTATCCTTCATAAATGATTCTCTCCATTTTAATACGATGACATTCGTGTCATATTAATTTATAATTAGAGCTTTTTATAATTTGAATTTTAAATTAGTTTATACTTGTTAAATATATACATTAATCTAAATCTATTCCTATCCCATTTGAGTGGTCAGAATGCACAGATGATAATGACTTATGTTAAACGAATTAAGATAATATCAATCGATGTGATCAAAAAATCTCATTCTACCAACACGATAGAAAACAAAGCTCTCAATTACCTCCCCCTTCTCGTCGCTGACACAAACCACATGTGCACGACGCGGGTTCGAACCCGGGACCGCCGTGTAATTGATACGATAATCGCGGCTCTGTCGGATCGAACACCGCGCCCTTAATGGTTATTTGATTTAGAACGTAAAAAGCTTAGGCTATTAAATGTCTGTTGGATATAATAACAGAATGTAAAAGGTTGGTGCTAAAAACAAATCAAATTTAGAGGTGCAATCTACGTATTTTTTTTTCTTATTATTAACAGAAGAAATGAAGACAAAAACAAGTGAAGTAAAGAATTTGCGCCATCTAGCGGACAAGTTACAACTGCATTATTTATTCGCTAACATAATATAACACTCGCCGAGTTGTTACTATCGAATATTTATTGCAATTTTATTGTTTTATTTCCTAAAAAGCTTTACGACAATCACATAATATCTTTCATAAATATTATCAACTTTTATTCATACTATATAGTTCGGATGTGTATGAAAAAGTGGTTGTGTACAGCAAAGTGGATATGCTGATTTAAATGAACTCTAAGTGACGAATAATACAAAATGGAAATTAAATGCAAAACCAATGACTCAGACCAACGACCAGTCAAAATTTGACGATAACAACATTGTTCAGTTTTCTTGAATTTTCAACAATAATAAAGAATTCACACATCTTATACATTAAACTGATCTCGAGATCAGTAGCTTAAAATGCTTGAATATAAGAAAACAGAGGCATTACGATAATAACACTCAAATATATAGACACCCAGATAAAGAAAAACCATAAATATTTGTCTAGGGCGGGCATCGAACCGAATCGAATTCGCGATGGGGCTCATCTATTTAATACAAGATTTTGATATATTTTAGTCTGACATTTCCATCAGATTAACTTTATTTATTGCCGCGAGGTACCGGCCGAGTAGAATAGTACCTCTCACTGCACCAGGTGTCGTAAGAGGCGACCAAGGTACCAGAACCGACAGATGGCGGTATCCGGAACAGTGCAGCTCTAATGCATAGGGCGGGGATGGGCAGCAGAATCCCCGTCGCGAAAGCTGCGCTCTGCGATTGCCAACACCCAGCACGGCAATTATGGGTGAAAAACCTCCTTTCTTGGAGAGGCCTATGTCCAGCAGAGGACTTGCAATGGCTGGTATGTTGATGATGAACTTAATTTAATTGTTTAGTTTTTATTTTTTATCAATCGTCTTTGCCTTTGTATCTCAACTATCCCGTTCCTCAAAAAAATATACAAAAGACAAATAATAAAAGATTACAATAAACTAATCTCGATATGACTGTTTCAGCCATAATTTTAAACTCAAACATTGGTGTGTTATGCAAATTTATTACTACCTTATACAAAGGCCGTCTGCAATGGTACTTCACTCTCACCTATTTTTATCGCCAAATAGTAGTATTCCTATTGCTGTGTTTCGGTCTGAAGCGTGAGAGAGGCAGTGAAATTACTGTCATATCCTATTCTTCCTATCCTCAAGTCACAAAGTTGGCAATGCGCTAGTGATATCCTTTTCATTATGAGCGTCTATAGTGACGCTTTTTATCACGTGGATTGTTTGCTTGTTCCTCGACCTGGTCTTATAAAAAAAGCATACATTCTTGGACCCCTAAAAGTTGAAGACAGTGTTGTCCCCAGTGAGTTCGCGTTAGTTTTTTCGGGTGGCGCCCGTCGCGACCGCATGGAAGCAATAACTCACGGCCAAAATTTACGCAACTCGCATTTGCCAAATGACCAAACATGACATCTGACCCGACTCTGACTTCTTTTCGAATACATCTGTTGACTATTTTTCGTTTATTGGTCGACCTAGTGTTCCAAATTTTCAGGCCAACTAAGAACTATTGCAATTAGTATTTAAAAATAGTACCTAATTAAACAGAAACTAAATTACTTGTGTTAATACTCTGACTTCGTCTGGGCACATAATAATGCTGCTGAGATTGGTAATGATTTGGTGATACCTCTTACTGATGTCAAAGTATACAAAAACGGACCTTATTATATGGCTCTCAAAATTTATAATCACTTGTCTCAAATAATGAAAGCAGTCGAGTGCCGTAAAATTTGCGTTAATTTAAAAAAAATAACTCATATGAAAAACTTATAATATGAGTTAGTATTTTAATGATAAAATTAAGTAAAACCATAATTGTGTATGTGCGAGTATTATATTATGTTATCATTGATTTCGCAAGATTTGACATTTTTTTATTAATTTTATTCTAAATTAATTATTTTTAATATGTTTGTTATGTTTTGAAATTAAGCTATTTGTGACTAATGACTATATATCTAACTGTACTTTTGATGTGAAGTAATGTTGCAAATTATATAATTTAATGAATTATGAATTGTACCCATAGAGTGCCCATTGCTGGTCATACGCCTTTTTTGATTAGACCAATGCCACATTACTCAGTTAATTCACTGCTTCGCTCAATATTCAGACCGGAACACAGCAATACGAACACTATTTGGCGGTAGAAATAGGTGAGAGCAAGGTACCAATGCAGACAAGTTTTTGTATGAGGTCTACCTCATGTCAGATCTTCGCAAGAAAAGTGGAATTTTACACATAGTCGCGCTGGGCAGGCGGGGTGGCAATCGCAGTGCGTAGATTCGCAAAATGAATGCTGCTGCCCATCTCATACCTGTTGCATTTGAGCTACGCTGTTAACCGTCTGTCATTTCCGGTACATTAGTCGCCTATATTAGTAGGTACCCCATAGTTGATCCCGTAAGTTGGAGTTTGTTTGGTTGGAGTTATATGACAAGTTGGACTTATATTACTATATTATTTTTTTATTGAATTTCTATCCAGTTTCTTCTTTCCCGTGAGCTCATTATATTGCGTTCTACGGTATTTTTTTGGAGATGAAAGTACCCTATGTCCTGCCCTAAGGATCCAGCTATCAAACGTTAAAACTGATCATGTTGATTGTTCCGGTTTGAAGGGTGAGAGAGGCAGTGAATTTACTGGGTAATGTGACATAACATCTTTACGTCACAAGGTTGGCAACGCGCTAGAGATATCCTTGTGATATCACGAGCGTCTGTAGACTGGCGTGATGCTAACGCAGACTGTGATCAGTTGTTGACTTGGTCCAATTTTTTTTAAACAACTGGCTATCAGTGAGTCCTTGAGTTTGAGGATAGATAGTGGCTCATTGCTTCTCCAAGAAATGTAGAGCCCTTAATATTTCACCTTCGTCCTATTGCAACCGAGATATTCTAAGACCCTTTTTCTAAATAGAGTACTTCTGTCCGCAACTTTGTCTCCGAGGTTTTTAATTTATATCTCATATATTTTGAGAAGTCTATGTGGATCTCTGGCAGCTAAGCTAAAGATAATATTCGTGCCGATTCCATAGAAGGAAATGAAAGTCAGATCTATCCTACGAGTAGATGTTTTCGAGATAAAAAGTAGTCTATGTATTATTCTAGACTATTATTTGTCTCTGTGCTAATTTTCATTTATATCTGTGCAACAGTTCAGGCGTGAAAAAGTATTGGTAGAATTTTATAGTTGATAAACGAATTGTGTGCTAAGATTTATCAATTTGTTTGTTGTTTCTATATACAACAAACACGAATACATTAAAGGATGTGCTGTACACCATATAGAGTGGATATCACTGTATTTATTTCATTAAAATGGATCACATTATTGTTTAGAACTAAATATTAAGTCTAAGTATACAGTCATTTATAAATGCATACAGCATGTACAGAACAAGGAATAACATTTATTTAAAAATATAACCTTAATTTTAGCTGCTTTAACCCACAGTAGAAGCCCATAGGAAATTATACTATGAAACTTATGTATACCAGACGAGCAGTATCTTAAAAGGTTGCCCAGAAGAAATCGCTATTTGCAATAAGGCCGCCCATTGCACTTTTCGATTTATTATTATTATTATTTTCGTCTGTCATTAGACGTAGTTCCCACATCGCATATACGGCTGAATAAAGCCTCCTTGCGAGTGTTTATGTGGGGACTCTATTGTAGTTTAGGATATAAAGTGACGCCCAGAAATATGATAGAATTAATAAGTTTTTTTTCCCATTTATATTTAGATGGCTGTTGTGGATTAGGAACTGATAATTTAATAAAATTTTTTTCCATTCATTTGCAGATTTGCAGATAATGTTAAACCAATTTAGAAACTATAAAAACTATTTTGCCAAATTCCCACGAATAAGTAGTCAGGCAGCCGCTATTTGTTAAACATTTTGAAAATAATATTTCTCGTGATATTTTTTTCTAGGCGTTCGGAGGCGGGCGAGGGCGTTGGTGACAAACAGCCAATGTAATTTATTGGCGCGCCGGCGCCGGCACTGCACTACCGGACCGATTTTTTGCCGGCGGGCTGCGGAGTGACGTGACCTTTGCCTGTGGTTTGATAACACAGCCTCTTCTGCATGGTGTTAAAAAACAGAAGGTATGAGGAAAAAAAAGGGAGATTTTTAAAATGTGTGTTTTAAAAATAGTTAAATGCGCAGTTTTTAAAATATATTTTTGGTTTTGCTTGTAGTTGTGTGAAATGACACTATTGATTGTCATTTGTTACGATCCTGACATTACTTCTTCAACTTTCATTTCTCTCTTTATACAACCAGTTACGTGTTACTTGAAGATTATCAAATTTTCAATTAAGTACTTCAACGACTTGATTATATTCCTATTAGCAAAAGTGGAATCGCTAAGTGAATTTCGCTACAACGTGCGCTCAAAAATTAAATAAGTTTCATTTACTAGATTTTTGAGGGTACCACTTTCGCTTCCGCTTTCATTTTTTTGTTAAGCTGCGAAATTTAATAAAAAAAACATCTTGTTTTATGCATGCATTATACTTATATATATATATATATATATATATAATATTAATCGTTAATGATTCATTTAAATTAAAAAAAAACCATTAAATATAAAAGCGAAATCCAGAGACAAAATCTGGAGATTTAAATTGAGTTCTTATCATATCTCCTTAAGCAAGATTAATTATTTATCCTGAGCAAAGTATTTCCTGAAATTGCCCAGAGATTTGAATCAGACCTTAAGAACTCGTCCAGGCCCGCGCCGTCATCCAGTTCGCCGAACTAGCGAGTTATGACTAACCGATGGCAATGATTTTATTATATTTGATTCTACAAACGCATGGGCAATTAATCGAGTGAAACAGAATGAGAACATTAAACTGTGCACATGTACTGAACATTGATAACGCTGAGAAACACGCTCCGTACACTGGCGGGACGTTTTCATGGTAAATATATTAATTTATTTTTAAGAGAGTTACTGGCAGAGTAGAATAGTACCTCCCCCTGCACCAGGTGTCGTAAGAGGCGATTAGGGAACTAGAACCGACAGGTGGCGGTATATCGATCCGGGACAGTGTACCTACCTTAAATGCACAGGGCGGGGATGGGCAGCAGCATCCCGTCGCGTCGCGAAAGCTGCGCTCTCTGATTGCCAATACGTTTGCCCAGCGCGGCAATTATGGACATACCCTCTTTATTGGGGAGGCCTCTGTCCAGCAGTATACTTTCAATGGCTGGTATGATGATGTTGAGGATTTTTAAACTCATTTTCCGCCCGCGACTTTGTCTGTGAAGACTTGATATCGTTCCTGTCCAGGAAGATATAAAGCTATATTTTTTCTACGAGAACATGTTACTTCAGACTATTAATGAACTTTGTGTCAAATTTCATCGAGATCTGTTCAGCCGTTCCAGTGAGAGAAAGTAACAAACATATATATAGACATTCATACATTCGGGGAACGATATATTTACACATCCTATTCAAAAAAATTCACGTCCATAATATTAGAATATATAAGGTAAGAAGAATTTCTTTGATAAACTTGATTTATTCGTTTAATTAGCCCGATGGCGCAGATCTTGTGCGTCAAGGGTCGCTGGTTCGATTCCCGTCCAGGGCAAATATTTATGTACTGATATTTGTGTTTGTTCTGTGTCTTGGCGTTAAATATATGTATTCAAGTAGTATATTTGTTATGTCCGTAACACAAGTGCTTTAAGCGATTTACCATGAAGTCAGGTCAATGTATGAGATGTTGCAGGAATTTATTTATTCTACTGAAACAGCGTAAAGTAAATACTAAAGGACGGGGATGAGCAGCAGTATTCCTCTCGCAACGCTACGTTTTTAATTATATATACTGTGAGATTTTTTTGGCTTCTACGAGTATGATTAATGCGAAAGTATGTCTGTCTGCTTCTTATGTTTTCGCTGTTTATTCAGTGAACCGATTTAGATATTTGTCATTGTAATAACGCTAACTCAATAGATGAACAGTTTGTTTTTGATCAAGGAAAGTTTCTACAAGACATGTTATAAAATTAATAAATATATGAACTCATCATCATCATATCAGCCATAAGACGTCCACTGCTGGACATAGGCCTCCCCAAGTAATTTCCAAAAGGACCGGTTGAATGCGGCCTGTGTCCAGCGCGATCCTGCGGTTTTAGCCTGATCTTCGTCCATCTTGCGGGTGGACGCCCTACGCTGCCCTTGCCGGCACGTGGTCTCCATTCCAAAACCTTACGACTCCACAATGCATCAGTTCTGCGTGCTAAGTGCCCTTCCCACTGCCACTTCAACTTACTTATACGCCGGGCAATGTGGGTAACTTTGGTTCAGTAACAAATCCCGTCACAAAAGCTGTGATATGTAATTGCCCACACGCTTACACAGCGCGGCCATTATGGGCACTAAATCCCCTTTCATAGAGAAACCTATGTCCAGCCGTGGACTTCCATGATGATGATGATATATTTTAAATCAAAGCTTCAGTTGTTCACGTATGACTAACGCTGTGGCAGCACGCGATAAAAACTGACATATTCACCGCGACTAAAATTAATCAATAAAATGAAAGATACAGTTTATTTGCTCGCCAGTGCACCCGCGGCTGGAACGGGAGTCCGCCGTCCAAATAAAAGCTAACGAGCGCACTGCGCGCCCCTTAGTAATGGTGTACACCCGCACGGCATTGTTGCACTAGATAAAACATACATTTACATTAATAGCGGTTTTTTTTATAAGACCAGGTCGAAATACAAGCGTGAAAGTAAGCGTTCTATACACGGTCGTGTCTTTGCAAGAATATCACTAGCGATTTGCCAACTTTGTTACTTAAATATCATCTTTACAGTCATTAGAAGTTCAGTCATTCAAGTTCAAAAATGTTCTCATAATCGCCGTGCTAGACAAGCGTATTGGCAATCGCAGAGTGCAGCTTTCATGATGAGGAATCTGCTACCCATCACCGCCCGTGCATTTGAGGTACTCAGAATCGGATGGATATAAAGTTATCTGTCTTTTCTGGTACCTAAGTCGTCTGGTACAGAGGGAAGTACTATTCTACTCCGCCGGTACCTACTTCCCGGCTAATTGACTTGAATATATTAAGTTACATTACCCAGTAATTTCACTGCCTCTTTCTCCCTTCAAACTGAAATACAGCAATGCGAGCTCTATGCAGACAACTTTTGTATATGGCCTTATGGCTTCTTCGTGTTAGAATCTGTCATGGAGTGTCACATATACTGTATTCTTACAGGGAGAGGTACTATTTGATTTAACCTTAAGGCTAAATATTCATAATAAAATATTATTATTATCAGTAATTGTTTCAACGCAATCGATTGAAGCGTGGCGTAGGGCGTCCACCCGCAAACGGGATCTGCCCTGACGATCTGACTAAAACCGCAGAATCGCGCAGGACACAGGCGGCATACAAGCAGTCCTATTGGAGATTACTTGGGGAGGCCTATGTCCAGCAGTCAGCCTCTCCAAGTAATTTCCATTAGGTCCAATTGTATGTGGCCTGTGTTCAGCGCAATCTTGTGGTTTTAATCAGATCATTTGTCCAATTTGTGCGACCTTTAAACCTGCGCTTGCCGGTACGTGGTCTCCATTCCAGAGCCTTACAACTCCATCGTTCATTATTCAAGTTAATTTGTACGGATGTTCAATAAATTCTGGATCCAACATGTCTTGCGGCGCGCACCGCGGCATCGGTCTATCGGGCCAGATCACCTCTGGCCGGCGATAACCTTAAAAGCACCGCTGATATTAATACATCACACACCCACGTGTGCCATACATCATACATACACGCACACCATACATCATAAACCATACAACACACATAAGGCAAGAGGTAAATATAGGTCTTACATGAGAATAGAAGATTATTAGATGGAATTAGATTTTACTAGCTTTCCGGCCGCGGTTTTGTTCGCGACAACTTTATCGTATCCTCGAGAAACTCTTATTATTCCGAAAATATCCTTATCTGAAGGCTCATATCCAGCAGTGGATAAATGCCTCCTCAGGAATGGGGGTGTTTGACCATAAGTGTTCGAGCATAAAACCGCGCCGGGCTAGCTAGCGTGATGGCAGTCGCAGAGCGTAGCTTGGCGACGGGAATGCATTCGAGCTACGCTTTCGTGTGGATATACCACTAACTGTCAGTTACGGGGCTTCTGACCCCTCTTGCTACACTTGGTACAGGGAGAGGTACTATTCTACTCTGCCGGCTCCTCACAGCTGTTATAATGATGATGTGTTGGAAAAACTTATATGGCGGTATATATTAGAGTATATTATATTATTGTGTATATTATATATTAGAGCAAATGTGTTCAGAATTATTGTCTGTGCTTCTGTCTGTACGGTGTTATGTTATCAGTGGAAATTGAAAAAAATTTAATTATTAGGTTTATTTTTCTACAGGAAAAGGTCAATTAACAGTAAATACATTTTTCAACTTACCGATTATCTTACGATAGCGAAACAGCCAAACCACATGATTCGACTTAGCAAAAGTTAAATAGTAAGGATAATATATAGTATATATGTATTATCCTTACTACTTAACTTATCCTTTATTATATAAAGATAATAAGTAGTAAGGAGCGGAGCATTAATTAAAAATGTAGCGAAAACGAGCAAAAAATGTACGTTCATTGCGTGCGCTGCGTGGAAGTGTGCAGTTCGAAAATATAATGGTGTCCAAAGTTACAATCCCACCCGGACAAAGCCGCGGGCACAGCTACACATATTTTAAAGACACAGAACAAATACAAATGTTCATCACATAATTGCTTGGCTTGGCTAACTCACAAAACAATACCGTAGGCGTCATCGGGCTTGAATCTGCCCGTCTTTCTAAATATGAATGCTGTGCGTGAAACCTAGATTAAAGAAATGTAATCATTGTAGGTTTGTAATGACCTTGTTCTTTATATTTGTTGCGAATGTTGAGTACTGTTGTTGAGACATGTCTGCAAGTTATTTTCTATTTAACGTTTTTATATTCCTTTTTTATTGACATGTGTAATTGTACCTATATACATTAATATGGTTTCTTCTTCTACTGGCCGTGAGGTACCGGCAGAGTAGAATAGTACCTACCTCTGTACCAGGTGACGTAAGAGGTGACTAAGGTACCAGAACTATATCCGAAGCAGTGTAGGGTCAATGCTAGTTTAAAAATATACATTAATCTAAACACACTTAAGTAACTTTAACATGAGACTTTAACATGTATTAAATGCATGTTAAAGAATTGATGTTTATTTATTTATTTGGAGCAACCAACATCTGTTTACAATATTACATATGAAAAGGCATTTATAGAAAAATCAATTTACGCTAATTGCAACAGACAATTATAGGTTAGCTCAACATGCAATGATAGCGTACATCTATAATACACAAAACAATAATATAAAATGAGTGTAATGTAGTGTTGTCATAAGTTGCCCAGTGGTTGATATTTGCTAAAGCCGTTAAAAGCACCGTAAAACAATTTTAATAGCTATTCAAATTCAAAAAACAGATTTCTTCGAGCGTAAAACTTAAAAAAAAAGCTTATAAATCGCGCAGAACGTCATAAAAGCAATGAAAGCTTTTAAGAACAGGTGGTCAGTGTTCCCATAGTTTGCAGGTCCCGAAGTTTCATGTCGCAGTCACACGAGAGTTTGGACGTTTCATATTGTGTCTGGAGTCGGGACATTTTAGAAATGGCTGAGTATATATAATATTAACTGTTCTAGGTTTTAGGCAGCAGCTGAAAAAGAAATGTCATCAAACTTTTGAAACATGCATATTTTCTTTCCATTCGTTAATAATAAGCAGTTTCTATAAGTATACCTATGTCAAAGAAAGTCACTATCATCATATCATCCTGTCTTGTGCGCCAAAGTCGTGGGTTCAATCCCCATGCATGACAAACATTTATATGATGATATTTTTATTTGTTCTACGTCTGGGTGTTTAATATATATAATTCAATGGTATATTTGTAATTCCTCTATTGTCTGACTTCCGTAACACAAGTGCTTTAAGCGACTTACATCTAAGCCAGGTAATGAATAAGATGTTGCGTGAATTATTATATTTTATCAAACCATTGATGGCGTAAATGTTAGTGATCATATCTTGTTCGCCAACGGACAAATATACAAATGATAATATTTCTGTTTATTCTGTGCTTAGCAAATATATGTAATTAAAAAGTATATTTGTGATTCCTCTGTTGTCTAGTGTCCGTATCATAAGTAATTTAAGAGACTTTCTCTAAAAAAATCTAGAAATATTCTATTTTATTCTCAAATTTAAACTAAATGACGAATTCCTTGAGAAAGATATCGGCAGACAATATGTCCAATAACGGTTTCTTGCCAAATAAGTATGCAAATTATAGACCCTGATGCAAACATTTACGTTAATTTCCAAAGGTCTTCATAAAGTTGATGTTTTGAGCTATTGCATTCTCTATCTTTTTATTTTATTTATTTATTATTATCTGTCACTTTGATTTTGCTTTTTGATTCTGTCACTTTCCTTGTTCTGTAACTTTTTTTATATGTATTTGAATGTATGTGTATTATATGTATGTTTATTATTATGTATGTATGTACTAAATGCACCTCAAACTTCCACCAGCTTTAACATTATTTCTATCCAAATGTTGCCTGTAAGAAATTGCATTTAGCAATAAGGCCGCCTCTTGTACCTACAATTCCAAGTTTTTGTGATGTTCTTGTGTTGCTTTCATTGGTGTACAATAAAGTGTATATTATTATCTGTATTATATCGGCTTTATCATTCAATATCATCTTAAGCCGGCAGAGTAGAATAGTACCTCCCCCCTACTAAGTGTCTTAAGAGGCGAATACAGAGTCAACGGTGGCTGCATGTCAATCCGAAACAGTGCAGCTCGAATGCACAGTCTGGAGATGGGTTGCTGCCCTGTCGAAAGTTGTACACTGCGTGTTCGCACAATTTTCCCACACTCTCGGGGACGCCTATATTCAGCAGTGGACTTCCTATGGTCTTAACGTAGGAGTGGGATAGGTAGATTAGCATTTTGCGAAAGTTCCTGATAAATTTCTCCATCAATTTTCCAGTGGAGAGTTTGCCGGCAGCACGCATGGTGTATGGGGTGCCATACACGCCGGTGTATGGGACAGACACGTGTTATGGATCGATATCTTATCGAGTGGGCGCCAGCGCCAGACCGCGTCTGCTGCAGGGATGAGGGACCATAGAGATGCGACTCGTCTAACCTGGAAACTTTTAAATGTACAATAATTCACCGTAATTGCATGTTCCTATGTAGTGATCCTATCTTATGTTCCAAAGGTCGTATATGATGATATTTGTGTCTGTTCTGTGCCTGGGTGTTAAAAATATGTATTCATGTATTATATTCGTGATTCTCTATTGTCACGAAGTCATATAGTTCTATCTCCACCCAGGACAGATGTATATCATGATTGTCTTTTCTGTCTAAGTCCAATATATGAGATATGGTGCTAACTAGTTCATTATTATTATTTAGGTATGCAGACTTCAGGAACAATTTATTGTGGGACATCATCATACCAGCCATTGGAAGTCCACTGCTGGACATAAGCCTCTCTAAGAAAGGAGGTTGTATGCCCATAATTGCCGGGCTGGGCAAGCGTGTTGGCAATCGCTAAGCGCAGCTATCGCGACATAAAATAAATAGTGTTGGACATAAAATAATGTTATATAATCTTTCATTTAAAATATTGATCTACGTCTTCATCTTTTGTTGTGCTAAAATATTGTTACAATTGAAACCTACAATTAATTTAGTTTTAAGAACCATCTGGTTGCTGTGATCTAGTTTAGAATAGGTCACGCAAAACCTCTTTGTTCAAATTACTCTCATGTCCTTTCAGTTTCATCGGTAATTAGCGGTGCAGCGTCAACTAATTTAATAGAAAAAAAAAATCAAATGACCTTGTATTATAATGATGATTTAAAAGTGGATTACTAGTTGTATCCTATATAGTATCAAACAAAGTTACTTACCTCCCAGTATGCCCCTGTGTATGCTTAGATCTTTGAAACTGCGCAGCGATTTTTGTTCTATTCGTTTTAATATGACGTGTGTTCCTAATGTGATATTGTAGAAAATCAATCTTTTTTTGGATTACATTGCAAACGTTGACTGAACTCTATGAGATAGCACAAAATTTACTACACCATAATAACTCTACAAAAAAGTCCGCGGTGCCTATCGTGATGTAAAAGTATCTATCTCTCGGAAAATCAGATATATTCAATACTTCATAACCCGGTTATTAAGATTAACGGTTATTAAGGTTAAATAACATCATGGTAGATCCAATGGCAGCGAAACAAAAATTATAAAAGTTTTTTTACCCCATATACCGGGTGATACCGCCAGTATAATACGTACCACCATATAATAATATTCTTTTTTGTATATACACTAAATAATAAAATACCATTTAAATAATAGACAAAAAACATACAACAGTACAGTACAATAGGCAGCCTTATCGCATAGAGTTAAATGCGTTAAATGTGAAACCAGCGATTCCCTAAGTTTCGTGGTTAAGTTACATACTGGGTTCGGGAAATGGTAAAATATTCAATTTCTTTCAGGCAACCTTTGGACAGAAAAGAAATACAACAATTATGAGGCAGTCAATTTATTAATGTATAAATATAAACAATCAAAATATATAGAAGAAGAGATCCGCCAACACACACACACGCACACACACGTACACACATACATACAGTACATATATGTACAATTAGTAAATACTGAGGAGAATAGAAATCTAATAAGACACAAGTAATAACTACATTGACAGGTAGTAGGTACTTCTTTACCGTTCTCTTAAAAAATCGGCGGTGATTGCGCGCGTCTGAACGACAAAGGAAGCGCATTCCACAATAGAACGGTTTGAATTGTGAAAGATAATCTTTAGCATGTATAATTATAATCATTGTTTTGTGTGTTGTAGGTCGGTTTATTCCATAAAATATTATAGAACAAACCGACATCGTAAGTACTAAATTCTCTGACGATCGCAGAGATCTTTCTTGACTGACACCTAAGAACACAAAACCGGTTATAAGATAATTAGGGGAGGAAGGAAAAAACTATACTTTATAAAGCAAAAATAAAAGAAAATAAAAGAAGAATATGAGTATCCTATGATATACTGACCAAAGGACCCAAAAATATCTGGACTAACATTGGCAGCGTTTGCTTGTAAAGCATCAGCAAACGCTGCAAATGACGCATCTCTGTGGCAACCATCCCTCCGCATGGTAGCAATTCAGATATCGCTGCCCTGAACAAATTGAACAAAAACCTTGAACGTTCCGCCTTGTCGCTTTCAGGGTTTATTGCTTTTTTCAGCTTATTAATTGCTTTCAGCCATTAAGCGTGTGATTGTCTTTTTTATGTGAGACTTGTTTGTGACCGCGACTTTGTTCGGTCATCTACACTATAATTGAATTTATTATATTGGTATAGAGAAGAGTATTTACGAATTTTACCGGTTTTAGTTCTGTTTGTCTAAACTAACATTAAAAAGGTAATAATAATAATAATAAAAAAATCTCATATATTGACCTGACTATGTGATAAGCTTAAAGCACTTGTGCTATGGACATCAAATAACAGAGGTATCACAAATATAATAATTACTACACATTTTTAACACCCAGGCACAGGACAAACACAAATATCATCATATAAATATTTGTCTTAGATGGTAATCGAACCCACGACCTTTGTCGTATAATTAATATTACTACCATCACCGTTATCGGGTTGATGTCTATAATGATGATGAAAATAATGTCCTCTCATGAAGGCTTTACGCTGTTTATTTAATCGCGTACCTACAATAGCAAATCAACTTTAAAAACGATGTTAATATGAATATAATAATAAGTAAACCAATTTAAAAAATATATATATAAATAGTCTTTTAATAAAAAAACATTTTTCTTTAAACTTAATTATTTGTGTATGAAAGTTATTAAATATAATTAAATTTACGAATATTAACTAAAGTGTGATAATACAAATAAGATATTTTAGAATAGATCTTATTGTGGTCTATGTTGAGCCGGTGCTTGTGTTAATTTATTGATGAATTCTGAGGAAACAAGGAAAGTATTTGCCTTGAGGTACCGGCAAATATATGATAATATATAATAGTACCTCCCCCTGTAAGATGTCGTAAGAGTCGACTAAGGTACCAGAATGGGCGGATGGCGCTATATCTATCCGAAACAGGGTTGCTCAAATGCACAGGGCGGGGATGGGTAGCAGCATCACCGTCGCAAAAGCTGCGCTCTGCGATGAGCCCAGCGCGCCAATTATGGGCAAAATTCCCCCTTTCTTGGTGAGGTCTATGTCCAGTTGTAGACTTCTAATGGCTGATATGATGATGATGATACAAAAATACGTCAGATTTGATATAAACACAAATTAGCTTATCGAGTGGGGACACACGCTTAAATGTGTAACCAGCGATTCCCAAAGTTTCGTGGTTAAGTTACATACTGGGTTCGGGAAATGGTAAAATATCCAATTAACTTTCTCCCCACTCCTTTCCCCACGTTTACTTCACTTTTGTCCGGGAATCTTTTCGTCATTAAAAGTAGTGTGTCCTTTTAAGATCAAAGTTGTCCTCTGCCCGAATTCCACCAAACTCGGTTCAGTCGTAAATGATTAAGAGTTTTTGTATCAGTTTAAATAACTTAAATAGGTAAATTAAGCAGATGCTGAGATAGGATGTGTGACTATCTAGTAATAATTATTAAATTCCAAACTACACATCAATGTAAAAAATTGGTTGCCTGTAAAGTCGGTATACGGGCGAAAGTTTTACGTGACAACGACTTTCAGTGGTAAAATAATTTTAATGTGAATATTCATTCGTATAGTAGGAATAAGGATGAAATAATAGTAACAATTTAAAATATATTTATACAAAGAATTATATTTAAAACATTAATTTATACAAAGAATCTCGCACTGAATTTCATATTAACAAAATTTTATTTTTACCTTTACACATACATACGTATTTATATACAAATATACATACAATAACTTATTGCAAGTTATTGTATGTATATTTGCGTAACACACGTCACAATGAGAGCGAGTGAGAGGGACGCGTGCCTCTCACTCGCTCTCATTGTGAGCGCTAACGTGAGCGGAGCGTAACGCAGTTTCTTGAAGTGTCACCCGGCAAACCAATTTATAAGACGTTGTCACGTCAAAAATGTATAAATAATGAGACAATGATAATGACGGGCACCCAGGGTCGTAGGTTCGATCCCCATCTAGGAAAAACATGTGTATGATGATATTCGTTTTTGTTTTCATATTTATTTGGGTAGTGTAATTGTCTGATGTCCGTAACACGAGTGTTTTAAGGGACTTATTATAGAGTCAGGTCAAAGTGTGAGATGTTGTGGGTATTTTATTATTATTTATATTTGGAACCAATGGTTTATTCAAGCATAGGTTCATATTGAAATCTGTAAAAGAAATGGCTTTATCGAGTGGTCCGTTGACTAAGATGTTTTGGAACCACTGGAGTAGGCAATTGTTTCAAAAACTTCCTATAGATGCAAGGAACAACCTTAACTTTTTCTTTGTTTTATTTACATATATTTATGGCGGGCCCAATGTCGCTAATGATGTAATCCTAGTGCACTAAAGGCTGTGGGCTCAAACCCCACCAATGAAAAATATTTATATGATAAATATTCGTGTTTGTTTTGTGTCTGAATGTTAAATATGTAGGTATTTTAGTAGTACATTTGTGATCCCCCCGTTGGATCTCCGTAATACAAGTGCTTTAAACGACTTATCTCGAATTCAGGTCAATGGATAAGATGAGTGAATTTATTATTATTATTTATAATACTTATTTAATTATTATTTATAAATAATATCTAACTATTGTCATTACTACTTCAGAGTGGTATTCATTACCTATGACAATTAATTCATTAACGACCTTCTTGGTTTTAATATTCTGTTTTTTTTTTTACATATAAGTATATGTCCTTGTCATAGACCCGTAGAGTAGAAAAAGTTTTACAAAAAAAGCGAAGCGAGTACGGGTCTCATGTGTTTTGGTTGATACAAAATAAATTGCAGGTAATCTACGTGTGAGATTACTTTTGTTTCGGAACATAATGAGACGAGAACAATTGCATAAAAATATTTTTAAATTTATGCATTTTATTTATTACCGTTGTTCTTTAATTCTTAATTTAGTTGATAAATGTAATAAACTCAAGGGTCAAAGTAGCCAACTTGTATACCATACAAGTTGGTTACTTTGACCCTTGAGTTTGACACTTACATATATGTAGAATATTTAATTGAATGTGGTCAGTTTTCTGACCAGAATATAAATATTTTCGAATGTGTGATATATTCGAATAATTACTTTTACGAGGGGAAAAATACCAATAAGTGCATTAAAATTAATTTGATATGTCAATTATATTGACGACTGTAAAACAGACGAATTGTTTGCCATCTTACAACAAACAGGCTTAGGAAAATTTATATAAAAATAGCTCAAATAATTAATAATAACAAACTAAACTTAGGCCCAGTCAGGAATCGAACCTAAGAAAAGTCCTTTCATTATAAATACTATGCCAACAATTATCATGTTGCGAATGGTAAATAAAATGGTTGAATACAATTAAATATTTTATTTTATTTACAAAACAGTACGGTGTATAATATAATCTAAAAATACTTTGGCGTCACAGCTGCGTTAGCACACTGCAGGTTTGCTTAAACCGTGCTTAAAACGTTAAAATTAAGTACATACAAAATAACAAAATAGTAATACTCTTTGGTAGTCAGTCTAAGGCACAGTGTAAAAAAAAAACAAACAAAAAAAAACCTAGGAACATATATAATGCATATTGAAATATTTCTTAGCTTCGACACTATCGTAATCTTTGACGCTTTCACTTATTTCAGTACTGTACACATTTTTATTGGTATACTGAGAACCAGAAGAGCCTACTTCGTCTATGTCAAGCCTGTCTCCATAATACTTAGGAACATTGTCATCATACGTCAGATTCTCGTCAAAGTATATTGTAGAACTCAAATTCTCGCTAGCATCAAATGCTTTCTCCAATGTATCTTGTATTTCATTCTTGTATCCATAATTTGCGTCCTTCGCCTCCGGCTTGAACAGTTTCCTAACGTTTTTCCCTGGCTTGGCGTCAGTTGAGGTGGACACTTCTGGGATTTTCACTCTCTTGCTCTTGTACCTTCTGTTTTGGAACCAGATTTTGACTTGTGTGGGTGATAGGTTAAGATTCTTTGCCAGTTCCTCCCTTTCTGGCGCGGTTAGGTATCTTTGAGCACGAAATCTTATTTCTAATGCGTGGACTTGCGTCTGTGAGAACAGTATTCTGGGTTTTCTCTTCACGCTCTTGTCTTTTTTGTCTAGTTTACTGTTGGTTATCGGAGTTTCTGAAAAGCAAACATATACATTTTAAAGTCGATCGCACGTTTATGATTTGTGATATTAGCTACCTAATTTCTTTAGTTTATTTGAAAACAGGCCGCGAGGTACCAGCAGAGAAAAATAGTACCTCCCCCCGTACCAGGTGTCGTAAGAGGCGACTATGGTGCCAGAACCGACAGATTGCGGTATATCCAACCAAAATAGTGCAGCTCAAATGCACAGGGCGGGGATGAGCAGCAGCATCACCGTCGCAAAAGCTGCGCTCTGCGATTGGTGGCAAAATTCACCCTTTCTTGGGGAGGCCTATGTCCAACAGTGGACTGTCAACGGCTGATATGATGTTGATATTTTGAAAACAATATTAATCGCAACAAAGAGTTTAATTTCACGTACACGATGAAATATGTTTTTCATATAAATATTTCGAGTACCTAAAAAGGTTTAATTCTTACAGTCGATAAAAGTCTAATTTAACTAAAAACAGAAGTTGCACTTGAAAATTAAGAGAGTAACTTTATGATACAAAATCTTTAAACACTTAAAGTGCTTATAAATGAGATTTTAATCAGCATCAAGTAAAATATCATCATAATCCCAGCCATCGAATAGGCCATAGACCTCTCCAAGAAAGGAGGTTATTTGCGCGCTGGGCAAGCGTGTTGGCAATCGCAGAGCTACGGGTATGCTGCTGCCTATTCCTGCCCTGTGCATTTGAGCTGCACTGTTCCGGATGGGTATACCTCCACCTGGTGTAGTGGGAGGTACTATTCTACTCTGCCAGTACCTCACAGTTTGGAAATAAGATATACATAATTGCAATCAAATAAGTTAACTTACTTGTTAATTTACTCGGCGAGGGAGCCTGTTTCTCAAACGTCTCTACGTTTGGATTGGGTATAGTCGACTGCAGTATCTCTTTGACGCTCTTTCTCTGCTCCCCATTCGATGTATGAAGGAACATTGCTTCTCTAACAGGCTCTTTAGGCTCCAACGGCGCATGGTGCGTCTCCTGATAATGTTCGTAGCTCTGATGGTACATATTGTGGCAGTACGGGTTGTAGTTGTAATACTCCTCGATCTTCGGGTCGTGATACACCTCCTGGTTCCAATAAGGCTCTACATTGTGGACAGGAACGTTGTACACTTGGTTGAAGTACTCCGGCGGGCAGTACGCTTGTTGGTACTGCTCGGGATACTCGAAGTTCCTCCTCAAGTCGTGTCGTTCGTAGCAGTTCGGAGTCTGGTTTATGTTCAGAATGTCTTTCACCAAAAACGGCGTGCCCAAGTTTTGTTGATTCAATTCCTCCTCCATCTTCACTCTGTAGTTTTTGTCTGTATGATAATCTCTTTTCGTTTTGTCCACATCAATGTATTCGTAGAAATCGTTTTTGCATATATTGAAGTTGTGCTTTTGATCATTGTTGTTGTACGACGTAGACACCTCATTGTGTTGTTTGTACCCGTCCATTTCACTTGCACTGTTTTCATTAATGACTAATTGTTTTCGGGCGAGAGAGGATTGCCCAACTTGTGGCTTTAAAGACACGCGTGTGGATACTGATGGCTTCAAGATTGTAGCTCGAGACCAATCGAGGGTGTCTGTGGTGTTGTGGGCGGGGCTCCGTGATTGTATCCGTCCCTGTCTCCCGCATACGTATGGTGCGCGGTTGTCTCCGTCTGGCGTGTGTTTACTATGCGTGTAAATAAAGTGGGTGACTTCATATGGGTGTCGGGCGCCCCTCGACGCCGCTAATGACTTTATAATGATTTGATGAGTTAATTTGCAGGTTTATGGACTATTTGCCTTGAGTGGTCACTAAATGGGACAAAAAATTATATAACACGCTTGAAGGCAAATTAGGTACACTTAAATAGGTTAAACAGGCTATCACAGTCTACTTATTGATGAAGTATAATAAACACTTTTTGTAATATTTTTGTGGAAGATTCTGTCAAGTTGGTCACAAACCGTAGAGATTTTACATTTTATTTCATCATTAGGTATTATGCAATTTCTCAAACTGACTTATTACATTTTTTAAATACATTTTATTTTGTTAATTGTCCTCTGATACTTTCTAAAACAATTTAGCCCAAGTTTTGCTAATAAAGGAATTTATTTTTTTATTAATTATAATTTATATTAATATATCCTTTGATAAAGTTACTACACCCGTATTACAATAATGTAGATTTATATGGATCAGATACAAGTATCCAAACGGAAAGTAATACTTTTCAAATAAATTTACAGTTTTCTAACATGTAAAAAGAGTATCTGCCAAACAGACGCGTGGATATTATGAAATATATGGTTAGTTGACACGATACATTGATACACAGTTTTTTGACCTACTAAAACTACCTACCTAAATCGTAGAACCTAAATGGCAAGAATTCTGATTTACATTTTAACATCATCATCATAGCAGCCACAGATTGTCTAATGTTGGACATAGGCCCCCCCAAAGGGGGATTGTTCCCTATAATTGCCGTGCCGGGCATTCGCAGAGCGTAGATTTGATTACTGCAGTTAATCCCGGTCCGTCCCCCTTTCTTGGGGAGACCTATGTTTAGCAGTGGATGTTTTACGGTCTTGTTTATTATCAAACCAGTCATTGAAAGTCCACTGTTGAACAGAGGCCACTCCAAGAATTGAGGTATTTTTGCCCATAATTGTTGCGCTGGGCTAGCGTGTTAGCAATCGCAGTGCGTAGCTTTCGCGATATTGTAATATTTATGTTGTAATAAGAATATTGTAACAAGCTTGATAAATAAAACACTTATTTATATTTTCAGAGAAACAATTTATCGTATATTGTGAAAATTATTATTTTTCTAATTAAAATTTTACTAACGTAAAGATTTTAAGTGTAGAGCCATTTGGAAACAAAACCTAGCTTAAACAGGCAACTTACTAAACCTAAGTGTTAATAACTTTAAGCCTATCAAAATAGATAATTTAGAACTATTCCAGTTGGTGCTTTTTACTTAAATGAGGTCACACAAATAAACACAGTTATTCAAAAGCTTTGTATTACTTTCGATCTATGAAACAGCTTAATAGTTTGTTTACATTCTGTCGCGGTGTGAAAATTACTGTTTACGTCATATGTCATCACCATGCGTCAATGATGACGTACGGCCGTTGATTGAAATATCACCAAGAGGTATCGATAACGAGTAGGTGGTGTGCCCTTTGTCGAGTAGTTTTATTGCAGGTTCTTTCATGGCGATTCGTTGTATAAACCTGGTACCTATATGCTTAGATTACGTTAGATGTCTAATGATGGACATGAGGATGACGATGATAAAAACAGTTCAATAGAATCCGCTTATAATGAAAGCAAAAGGAATTGAAAACTTGTTATGTTAAATATTTGAATTATATGTAAGAGCAACTTAGTATTTGTTAGGTATTTGGTTCTATAAAAGCGACATATACATACGACATTACAGTGAATAATGAAAATAATATTGACAAAACGAGGCACGCATTCACCAAATGTAGTCGCAAGGAAAATTGAGGGTATGATCATGAAAATGAGAGATGTTAGGAGTCAAGTCAGCCACTAAAACTGGCTGAGTGGTACCGGCAGAGTAGAATTGTATCAGGTGTCGTAAGAGGCGACTAAGGTACCGGAACCTACAGATGGCGGTAGCTATATCCATCCGAAGCTGTGTAGCACAAATGCAACAGGGTGAGAATAGGCAGCATTATTCCCGCTACGAATTCATTCCATGCTCATAATACTGATAACCCTGAAGATTACGAGATCATAAGACTGACCTAACTTATTGGGAATACGCCCACCCTTTAGCCTGCTGTCATCAGATTCATCTAAAACTAATTTACTGCAGTTACATCAGGCAGGTTACAGGCAATATGCACGATCAAATTAGCTAACAGAATGCAACCTGCAAGAAAAACTGGTATGATTAAGGCTCAAAGTGATGCTAACAGTGTTCCTCTTAAAGCTAGTGGTTAAAGCAATTAAATCCTAGACAGTTTTATTATTAACTAGCTGTGCCCACTACTTCGTCCGCGTGGATTAGTTTTTTTTGGGTACCATACCTCTTTACCTTAACTTATATAAACAATGAATGTCATGTAGCAAATCAATGGCCTGAAAAATAAGTTTCAAGTATCTAGCTCTAAAAATAGCGATACTTCCATAAAACTTTTCATACCCTTTCAACCCCTTACAACCCTTTTTTAGAATTAAAAAATAGCCTATGTCCTTTCTCAGGGTCTAAAGATTGTCTGTGCCAAATTTCATCAAAATCGGTTGAGAGGTTTAAGCGGGAAAGCGTAACAGACAGACAGACAGACAGAGTTACTTTCGCATTTATAATATATTATAGTAGGGATATATTATTTGACACTATTTTATGATACAGAAACAGGCTTAGTCGGGCCTAATCTTATGCGCCATAGGTTATGGGTTCGATCCCCACCCAGGACAAATATTTATATGATGATATTTGTGTATGTGCTGTGTCTGGGTGTTTAAAATGTGTATTTAAGTATTATATTTGTGATTCCTCTGTTGTCTGATGTCTGTAAAACAAGTGCTTTAAGCCACTTATCACGGAGTCATGTCAATATATGAGATGTTGAGTGAATTGTTTTTTTTTATTTTTAATTTAATATGAAAATATATAGTATACTAACTAATCTGACAGACGTTATTCTGTCTTAAATCCAGATATTAACGATCTCATCTCTGAAATCGTATCAAACTGTGCATAGTACCTAAGCAAATAATATTAAAATCGGTACCGAAGATCATCCTTAACAAACACCGTGGCACATAATTTTTATTTATAAATGTCTATCTGGGTCTAGAATATATGTATTTATGTATTATATTCCTGATTCCTCTTTTGTTACAGTGTTATCACTGAATCGTCAGGTATGTGATGTGGTGTGCATTATTGTTATATGTTAATTAGCTGAAATATAAACATGTTTATGTCATAGTGGGGGGGTTTGATCCCGCGGCCGATGCGTCTTAACCGGCATTTATTACCATTGCGCAAATAGGAGTCGACGAAATAATGTATACAAAGAAATACCCTATATACATGGCTTTATAAGTATTTTATGTTAATCCAATATGATCTAAGTATTAGATCTAAAGACTGATAATCCATTTCATAATCCGGGTCATTGGTAATTTGCCGTCCTTGCAGAGCAGACCAGTATCGACCAGCTGATGTAAAAGATTGAGGTACTACAACCGATAGATGGCGGTACATCCATTTTAAATAGCGTAGCTCAAATTAAACAGGGCGGAGACGGGTAGCAGCTATCTGTCGTAGCACTCTCTACGATTGCCACCACGGCTAACCTGGGCGGCATTTATGGGCAGAAATCCCTTATCCTTGCGGCAGTCTATGCTGCTCTGGAACCTTGCTATACATGGTGTTTTGTAATAATAATAATAAACATGTCAAACGACGCGGTGCCCCATTTTCCATAATCAGTGGCGCCGCTTTAGTGAGTGCGGAAATGAAATAAACTATTTTTTTATTAATGGACACGGTTTTGAATGACACGAGAACAGCGTATCTTTTTTTATTACTTTGTACAAAAAATATTGGACAGTGTTCAAAATCTTCTTTTCTTTTTATTGGTGTTTTCAATGATGTTTTGTATTATCAGTCTGTCGTTTAGTTTTGGTTTATCTTCGAAACGGCTGGCCAGATTATGACGGAACTTTTACAGACATACACCTAATTGTGCAATGAATAACAAAGACTTCTAATCTAGCTGGCATTTTAAAATTCATGGTATTGTCGTCCGCATCATCGAGAAGTGAAAATATCAAGTTGTTTGTAAGGTAAAAATATAACTTATGTAGTTATGTTATAACTTATATAGTATGTAGTATGTTATATATTATTTCTACCTATCTGTGATAGAATGATGATATATTCATTTTCTGCCGAGAGGTCCCGGCAGAGTAGAATAGTACCTCCCTCTGTACCAGGTGTCGTAAGAGCCGACAAAGGTGCCAGAACAGGGTGAAGGGTGGACATACAGGGTGGATACGGGTAGCAGAATCCCCATCGTGAAAGCTGCTCTCTGGGATTACCAACACGCTTGCCTGCGCGGCAATTATAGGCAAATTCCCCTTTTCTTAAGGGGGCCTCTTCTTGTCCCTCCTATGTCCAGTAGTGGACATCCAATGGCTGTAATTATAACGATGATATTCATTGAATAAACTCATAAATAGCTCTCGCATAAGACAATGACACTGCCGAATGCGTCATCGGGCCCTTCAAACATTTATACTTTCCTATTTTGTTTATATTTAGTAGATTCATTAAATATCACATATTATACAAATAATAGGTATGTTCATTAAAAACCGTCTTAATCGCGTTTCCTTCATTTGCAGATAAAAAAAATTGCGACCCAGACCTATATTAGCGCATCTAATCGGTATTTCTATTACCTACATCATAAGTTCTATTACCGCGAATGTCAAAGTTGACAACTTAATAATTAAGCCCAATGCTAACACGATATTACATTTCTAACGCTGCAGTAAACGTTTTATACCGTGTATTGTTTAAAGGAAATCGATTTCGCACCAACTAAATGCACAAACAATTAGTTTTAAAATGATTTTATGAAACGTAAGCAATTATTTCCCAATTGTTAAAAAGTGTCAACATTTTGACTTACGCTGTGTTAGAACTTAAACGACGATATGTATTAATGAATAGGATTGGGTATTCTTTGTAAACGCGTCGAAAATTGATGATGAAATTGATGAAAGTGAAAGACATTTAGTATGTTTTGTATGATATCGCCACAATTTTTATATATTACAGAATTATATCGTCATGACAATCTATGTAAACAAATAAAATTTGACATGTCTGTCTGTTATAATAGCGGAACTTAAAAACAAGATGAACTGTGGATTCTGTTTTATCCTTATTGCGTATTTGAATGTTTGTTCAGTGACGGGCTCGATGGCGCATATGGTGGTGCATATCTATGTCTGGGTGTTAAAAATATGTATCTGGTTTTATATCCGTTATTCCTATTTTGTCAGGTATGTTGTGTGGTGTGAATTGTTAGTATATGTTAATTGTGTAATAATAAATATGTTTATTGAATGCATCGAAAGGAATCAAATCAGGTCAAAGTGGCGGGATTTGAACCCGCGGCCGTTGTATCTGAACCGGCATCTTAACCATTGCGCCAATAGAAGTCGAAATAATGTATATTAATGTATACTAACCATATGTATACAAACCAATGTTCTATATACTGTATTTAAAAGTATTTGTTTTCCTTTGACATGAACCGCTTTTGCCGCGGTCGGTGTTTTTGAGAATGTAAACAAACATAATGTTTAAGTGAAGTGATCATATTTCTCAAATATCACACAACGAATCAACTGCACGATCAAACAAAAACAAAAGACCTTTAAAAGTACCAAGCTAGATAAAAAATTCATTTTTTTTAAACCGTTGCCTAAATCTGAATAATTAACCAATATAGTCAATAACATCAATTTTTTAAGTTCAATCAATTTTTTTTATTTTGTTGCTTAGAAATGTATTCTGTTTCCTTTATAAATTCCCATTTTATATGACGCTTTCTGTACATACCCCGCCAATAAAGAGCTTCGACTGTAATAAAATCTGTACTAATATCATAAAGTTGAAGAGTTTGTTTGTTTGAACGCGCTAAATTCGGGAGCCGATGGTCGGATTTGAAAAATAATTTCAATGTTAGATGGTGCATTTATTAGAATAGGCTCTACGCTATATTATTATTAAAATTAAATTGGAATACGTTTTAAAATAAATCCTGAAAGAAACTATACCCGCCAAAGGTATTATTCCACGCGGAAGAAGTCGCGGGCACTGGTAGTAACTAACAATTAGTTTTATATTTTATGCCTAACATGCCCGTTCTGATTTTTATATTATGTTTTGGACATTTACTTAAAGGCGTTTCCGCATAAAGTTCTTCAATTGTTTTCACTGTGCGGTTTCAGCGCCATTTTCTCCCTCGTGCCGGTTATCTATGGAATAAACTCACTGCATCGGTTTCTCAGACTGTAACATTCTTAGGGACCATCAGGATTAAAATCAATTTTCTTCTTAAAAGTGATCTAAAGCTGTTAATGTAGAATGTTCTGGTTATACTTGTATTAAGTTGTGGTACAAAAATATAGTTTATTATTATTATATAAAAAATGTGTATTCAAGTTAAATAAAACATAACACATAACATTAATTTACTCGTTTTGGATCTCATAATTTTTGTCTTGAATGGGTATCGAATCAACGTCTGCCTGGGGTATTCACCATCTTATTATCATCATCGTCATCATGGCAGCCTTAAAACGACCACTGCTGGCTATAGGCCTACCGCGTTGGGCAAGCGTGGTGGCAATCGCAGAGCGCAGCTTCGCGATGGGAATGCTGCTGCCCATTGCCTTCTTGCATTCGAGCTACTTTAATTAGGGATATACCGCCACCTGTCGGTTCCGGTATCTAAGTCGCCTCTTACGACACCTAGTAAAAGGAGATTTGCTATTCTACTCTGCCAGTACCTCATGCATCTCAACTTCAACTCCATTCGAGCAATAACATTTATCATAAGCTTGTAAATATTTTAATTAAGTAGGTCCAAATGTTTATAGACAAAACGCTACTAAAACGAAGGAATAAAACTTTATGGTCAATTCCAATGAACCAATTTTTTATACATCTATAGAATCCGTATCGGAAGTCGGTTCGTGCACACGTGCCGTTTTAATGTCTGAACGCTGTATTCTTTTTCATTGGGTTTTTGTGCAATGGCAACTCGTTTGACAAGCGATTGATTTCACGCTGTGTTTCTTGTACAATATGTATGTTTTTTTATTAAGCGGCGCTTGACTTGGTTTTGGACTGTTATATAAAATAAATGAGTATATCAATTAGTTTTTTATTATCTGTTCTGTCATATTTTATACAACAAGATATCTATAGGTCTTTTTATAATTATAAATTGTGTGTCACGGGTCTTGTTAGGGATGAACTTCTAAACTACTCAACCATTGTCAATATTTTTCGGCTTTTTATTTTATTTTACTACACTAGTCGACATACAGGCATACAGTCCGCGTGATAGTGAGCGTGACTGAAGCCTATACACACTAGTGCATTACCAACCTTGTGATTTGAAGATATTATGTCACATTACCATTCTCTCTTACCCTTTAAACCGGTGTGCAGTTTGATACAACTTGAGAGACAGGATATATAAACTATCCGGTCTCAATTTCTAATCGCAACATTATTTTCATGACACACATATATTATTAGTAGTATAGTAATTAGCCGTGAGGTACCGGTAGAGTACAGTACCTCCCCTGTACCAGGTGTTGTAAGAGGCAACTATGGTACCAGAACGGTATACCCATAGCTCAGTGTAGCTCGAATGCACAGGGTGGGTATCATCCTCTACAGGGTGGCTATCAGTAGCATACTCGTTGCGTAAGTTACACTCTGCGATTGCCCAGCGTGGCAATTATGGGCAAAATTCCTCCTTTAGGGGATGGGATTAAGGGGAGGTATGATGATGATGATTCTCTACTGAAATTATACGTTGAAGTAAGTACATAGTAAAATTCAAACTTCATTCAATCTTACGAAGTTTGGAACCCAAAATTTATACAAAATATTTTGCTTTCCCTGCTAAAAACGTTTGGAAATAACATCTATTTTTTACTGTGTGGTCCCATTACATCGTAACTTATGTTCCTAGATATATTTAATAAATGAACTCTCGATTGCTCCACACCTCATTTTGAATAATTTACGTCTGACAAATATTTTAAGTGATTCGGTAAACAAGTACTAAAAAAGTTTAAAATGTGTCAGGTTGGCAATAAAGTTGCATTTTTACGATGCACGATCTTGCTCTCTAAAGTGGAAACAAACGTAATGGTAAACATGATTTGTTTTTTATATTTTAAACAGAAAGTTTCATTTCGGTAAAACTTAACTTTTAGTTTTAAAATCGTTTTATCTATTAGCAGAATTATTGAAAGGAAGATAATTTTTAAACATGATATATTATTGTAATAGGGTTAATTAGATGAATTATACATACCCATTTGTACCTACAAATTTTGACTTAGAGACTAGTGACCCGCCTCAGATTCACACGGGTGTAATGAAAATAAAAAAAACAGTTATTGTGGGTTACCTCCCAGAGAAAGACACATACCACTGCGAACATTTTTATGGACATTTTTAAGGTTTTATATTGTACAATATTATTGATACTACATTATTTTGATCTATCTCGAAAGGTTCAGCTGGCGTTTGCAATGTAATTATAAAAATGTATTTATTTACAACATAACATTAGAAACCTCTAAAATGTTCTCTCCCATATTATACATGTAAACCTTTACTTAAATCACGTTATTAAACAAAAGCGCATAATTTGGTTGCGTACATAAGGAAAGACAGCAGACACCGAAAAACTGTGAAGTCTTTATTTATTAAATTTGTCTTGACTTGTTTTGAATTACAGTTTTAAAATATTATTAAACGTATTTTATTTATGCTATAAACATAGGTTATTTGCGCGATACACGATTATAAAAATACTATATTTTTATAAAATATTTATAATATATTTTTTCACGTTCTACCAAATTGTTTGCCACCTAGCGTCGAGTAGCGGCATTTTTAACACTAGCGCCCTCTTTGCGTTGCTCAATATATTAAAATCTGAAAAACGGTATAGTTAGAACAGACAGCCGTAACCCAGATGGCGCTTTTTCGAATTTCAAGAAATAAGTTTTATAGAAAAACATTAGATGGCGTAGATTTAAAACAGTTAACTCGCAGAAATAGAAATAAATAAAAAAGCAACACGAGTGTTAAATAATTACAAGAAAATATTTATTTTTTTAAAGTTACAGCGGAATCTTGAAGTGGAGAATTGCTACGGACTGTTTCATCAACGTTATTTTGATTCTCAACTGGCGGTTGTGGTGACTTGTCATCGAGATCCTCAGTCATAATTTTGTGAGCTATTTCAAGAATCGATTCCGTATTTTCTAGTACTAGAACCGGTGCTCTAGTGTTACTAGTAATTTCTACCTTGGATTTATTTTGATTGAAATTAGGATTTATTTCACCCATGCCAATTTTTTTGTCTTGTTTTTTATTTTCTACTAATGGCTCCAGAAGTCTCGAGTTTAAGCCTGTAAAGCTATCGTTTTTCTGTTGTTTTCCTTTCACATGAGCTAAAAAGACAGTCCAGACGAAGCTGGCTGCACTCACGAAAACGATTCTATTTTTCTCCGATATAAAATAAAAGTTCATTGTCTGCACTGTAGGCCAAAATATGACTCCAATCTTGTATGTTTTCCAAAATTTCTCTCGGACCTCATTGACACTGCTTTTTAAGGAGTTTCCTTCTAGAAGACTCATACCAAAGAAAAAATACGCCATTGCTAGAGGGGAATAAGTCACTTGTTCTATTACAGCCCTGGTCAAGGCTGTGGTGAAGCCTTTCTTAATGAAGAATCTACTGGTGCATTTCATCCAGGTGTAGAATACTGGAGACATGAAGAAGGTGCCGAATATGCTAAATCTAGCAGCTCTGGGCCAGTTGGCGTCCTTTAGACTTGTGCCGTGTTCAAGGTACTCCTGCACAAGGCTGCAGCATGGCCAGATCATGGCGTACGACATCATACCTCGGACCAAGGGATAATCTAACGGGAGTCTTAGTAATTTTGTGAATACGCCGCTCATCTTTACAGTATTTGGCACCAACTATTTTTAATACTACAAAGGATTATCCAGTGTGACACCAATTTCTTGCAATATTTTCGTGTTTTTCATATTTTGCATATTCACAGACTAAGTGTCAAATCTGTCATAATTTTTCAATGTCTCTATGCTTTTTGTCATTTACATTTGTTTTTAAGATATTAAGCATAAAACAAAGATCAGATTTTTGTTTACCAGCATATTAAGTATGCGACTGAATACTGAAGTTTCAGCTTTTACCGAATAGCTGTTCGTCAAGTTCGTGGAGATTGCTTTTGAAACACTTAAGTCGTTTTTTATTTTAGTTTATTGGATTAGATTATATATTTAATTTTTATATGACAAATTTTTCAATTAAATCTATTATTTTATGTTACAATGATATGAATGCCCAGTTTGGATGACACCTAGTAGTTTCATATTCAGTAAATATATATTTTATATGGTATTCTTTTATATCTAATCCATCTAACAAAGAACGCCTAATTCTAACAAAAATTATGGCAATGATTTTATAACTTTATATAAGAATTTGTAAGTATATGTATGTGTATAAATGTATATGTATAGATATATATGCGTGTCGTCTCTTTTCAACCTCCTCTGATTGTTATGTTTTGTACATTTTTAGTTTACATATGTCAAATCTTTTATTTGCTGTTTGTTTCGATTTAATTATGTTAATTAAAATACAAGATCTTTTGATTTTGAGTGAATAAAATATAAAATATATACATACATATACGTTTCCTATTTCTAATCTATCTTTATATCTCGCATTTAAACGTACCTCTATCACCATACAAGTTCTTGCAATTAAGAGTTTACCTCTCAGACTTTCATAACGCATTCTGACTCTACCTTTTTAAACTCTATATTATTTTCGCCTTTTGCAACCTTGTTGTTTTTGGAGTAGTACCTGTATGTTTTATAAGTACCTAAGTTGTTGTATAACTAATAAGAAAACAGATTGCTGACTATTTATTACAGCTCAGAATAAGCATTTCCGTCGCAGACGTTGTATGAAACACTGTCATTGTGTCCAAGAAACGCAGATACTATATCTGAATTAGCAACGAGATCATAATTACAACTGGTACACGGAACATGACGTGTAATTACCCATTTAGCTATCGGGGCGGCGATCAGCCCACCCACTGGGCCCGATGGAACAATCGATCGCTATTCGATTGTTATTCGATTATGTATCGATTATTGGAGTCGGGTGGGTCGATTCGATCTGCTTTGTGATAGGCGGCGTGATTAGACGAAACCGGCGCGTGCTGGCTTGCACGGTTGGACAATTAGTAAATAAAATTAATCTCAAGTTTGTTCTTGTGAAAGTATGCTTTAAGAAAGTTTTTATTTGAACATAGAAACTATAAACATATATAAGTATATATTATACTGATATTTGACAGGCCGAATAGCGTATTCGGTAGTGTCCCTATCTTGTGTGTGTAAGGGTCGTGGGTTCGAACCTCACTCGGGACAAACATTTATGTGATGAACATTTGTGTGTCCGCGTGTGATATTGTCTGATACCTACTTAAAATTGACATACACATTCCCAATTATAGATAAATCAGTAATAATTAAATCCTTACGAAAACTCTGTGGAAAGATTTATAAAGAGATATCCATCCACTATAGGATTACCGCTGATATCAAGAATTCACCCGTCATTGCTTTCCAATACCTAAAACGTAAAGATATCCGGAACACATAAAACAGTAGCTCAAACGCGCAACAAAGCGAGGATGGGCAGCAGCATACCCAACGGAAAGCTACGCTATGCGATTGCCATCACGCTTGTCCAGCGCCGCAATTATGGGCAAATTCTCCTTTTCATGGGAAGGCCTATGTTTGCTATGAATGTTTTATGGCTGCTATGATGATGATGACAGACATCAGCTCATTACACTTTTTTTACATATAGATCGGCCATGATTAAATGAAACCTATAAGCCTATATTAGAAGTATAATATTCGCATCATATTCGTAGTAAACAAGAGTTGGTAGTAAAATGATTGAATCTATACATCTACAAATACCCTCCCGATAGCATAATCGCGAAAATCGCAGCCCTTCCTCGCCCTCTTATTGGCACAATACTATCATTGACACTCCACATGCACTCGTACAACAGAGCAGTACACCGCGTTCGCCGGCGAACGCGTGCAGTCTCTGCCCCCACCAGCGATAACCGACAGCCCTAAAGCTGTCGGGCTCAATCTGTCCGTCCTCTTTTAAAAATCCCATAATTTAATGCACCCCAACGATGGCAGCCCGAGCCTAGGTCGAGCCTATAGAGGCGCCCTCGAGCGATCGCCGTCGGTCCTGTTCAACCTCGTGAAACCTCGCGGCCGCGGGTTTCGCGGGATGAAAACGGGCATTGGACCTCTCATCTATGAGAGGCCCCGCCCTCTTTTTCGGTGGCGCTGGAATTGACGTCTGAGTAGTCCAGCAATAGGCACGTCCAAAAAAAAATCTACAAATACAAATTAAGTGTCTTTTTGTGATTCTAAATTAACAGCTTTCACTAAATCCTTTTCAAAGTATATACATAACGGTACATACATAAACATATATTAAACATGTCTGTCTGCAAATATCTGAAATAACTAGATCCATTTTAACGTCACTTTCACTAGCAAATAGCTGATAAGAAGGAACTTAATATGTGAACGGACACTACGGATAAAACTGCAGGGTGCTGCTAGTCTAGCAATATCATTAGACAGGCAAGCTATCGTCCGGTGAAGCTAATGGTTGCATTCAACATAATTTATATGGATTGTATGAAAAACCTTCGACCCGCACAAAAAATATTAATGTACGGGTTATTATAATTAATAAAGTGAATGGATTCTTGAGGGCAGATATTTTTACTGAGACCATTACTCATGTTTTGTCATCGGTGCAGTCGATCGCGTCGGACGTGTTGTTTTTTTTTTGAAGTCACTAATAGAATTTTTCAACTTGTAACATGATTTACCTTTTTAATGTGTTTCTTGTACGTGTTATGCTGTATTATGTTATAGTGCAGTTAGCAATGGTCTTTATTTCAATTCTTGTGAAGTGGCATAATGATGTCTGATTTCGACAAAGTGGTATTAATAAAGACTTTTTACAATAATGCCTAACATTTGCGCGTTTATTATTCTTAACTATATTTGGAATTGGATGCCGTAAAATAACCAAAACTTTGATGCCGTAAAATAATAAAAAAAATAAAGCGATTTAATACCGTTTAAAGAGACGACATTTCATTTTTACTATATGTCCAAAATCTATAATCCAATTAAATCCATAAAATCTAATTTCAAATAGTAGAGGGAAGTTATTTAATAAACAATTCTTTTGTAAAAATTGCTGTGTGCTACCAGCAGAGTGGAATAGTACCTCTCTGAACCAGGTGTCATAAGATGCGACTGAAGTCCCGAAACAGATAGATGGTGGTATATCCATCTAAAACAGCTTAGCTCAAATGTTACCACGTGGGAATGGGCAGCAGCCTTCCCGGCGCGAAGCTGCGCTCTGCGATTGCCACCACGCCTGCCCAGCGCGGCAATCAGGGCATTAATCCCTCTATTATTGAGATGCCCATGTCCAGCAGTAGACGCTCTGCGGCTGCTATGATGAAAAAGAACTTATTTAAATAATAAATAAATTACACGACATCTCATATCAATCCTGACTTCAAGATACTTATCTTGAAGCGTAAAGTACTTCTGTTACAGATATCAGACAACAGAGGAATCACAAATATAACACACGCTTAATATTCACATGTTAAACACCCAAACATGGAGCAAACAAAAATATTCATAATACAAAGATTTGTCCTGGGTGTCTACTATGTTTCAATTTTAAAATACTT
>JACJUM010003317.1:7521324-7628771 GCA_020976665.1 Heortia vitessoides | reverse complement strand
TACTACCAAATAATGCCCCCAAACGGTCGCTCCCGTTCGCTGGCGCTCATTTGTTTTAGGGCAGTCTCATTAAGGTGACGTCTCACTAACCAGTCCGAATTAAAATTCACGAGAGTAGTAACACGATTAATTAGTGCGATAATGCGGCGGTATCGCGTCGCTACCGTCCGAATGTTTGCCACAAACGAGCCGAAACTGGTATTTTTCACTTAACGGCCCCGGTCGGCGCGGCTACCAAAAAAATCGGTAAAAAATATACCGATACCTGACCCTTGTTTGGGATCGGTTAGAGCTGATGTTACCACGTTTACTTATACTAAACGACTGTATTAGATTTAAATAATAATTTAATATTTTTCTATATCTAGCCAATTCATAAAATAATTCAGAGGCTACAATGTACGAACTAATTACTATCAACATATCTATCGTAAGAAAGTCGACTGTTGAAAATAAGCCTCCTCAAGAAAGAGGACCTTTGTCTATAATTGGCACAATGGGCAGCTGTAAAGGTTATAGCGTAACTTTGCAACGGGGATGCTTCTGCCCATCCCCCTGTTGTATTCAAACTGCGCTGTTTCGGATGGATATACCGCCACATGTCGGTTCCGGTACCTTAGTCGCCTCTTACAATACCTGCTTCAGGGAGAGGTACTATTCTACTCCGCCGGTACTTCACAACTGTATTACAATAGTTTATTGAAAACAATAATACTTTAAATGCTATTGTGGTGGTAAAACAAAGCGTAGATCGAGAACAGTGATGCTGCTTCTCGTCTTCGATTTGTTTAAAGTTATTTGTTAGCCTTAGATGTTTATTCTCATCAAACCACAGTTAAACTAGTGTGGTGATCAGTGATCGCGCACCGGCCAACGAAGCGTAGGACGTCCACTTACAAGATGGACAGACAAGCAGGTTTGAATCGCAGAATCGCGCTGGACACAGGCTGCTTGCAACCGGTCCTATTGGATATAACTTTGGGAGGCCTCCAGCAGCTGTCATCCAAACAACTTAGATAATATGAATATCGTATCGCGAATTATATTTTGCACCCCTAAATTAAGACTGCAACAATAAAACAAAAGTAATAATTTTCTCACAATTACAGAAACATCAAATATTTACTTGCATATTTTATCAAAATGTCGAAATCCGTTAGGAAGATTTCAACAAACAACGTTGAGAAAGGTTCTTTTTCCGAATATGAGTGCGAATCGTGGAGCTTAATGAGATTATTTACGTCAATTTCGATAGGTCTACAAAAGATCACAATATTAAATGAATGCAGTCTCCATCTAGAGGTGCAATATAATTTTTTTGACGTGACAACGTCTTATAAATTGGTTTGCCAGGTGACACTTCAAGAAACTGCATTACGCTCCGCTCACAATGAGAGCGAGTGAGAGGCACGCGTCCCTCCTACTCGCTCTCATTGTGACGTGTGTTACGCAAATGTATTGCAAGTTATTGTATGTTTGTATATAAATAAGTATGTATGTGTAAAGGTAAAAAAAAAATTTTGTTAATATGATATTCAGTGCGAGATTCTTTGTATAAATTAATGTTTTAAATATAATTCTTTGTATAAATAAATGTTTTAAATTGTTACTAATATTTCATCCTTAATCCTACTATACGAATGAATATTCACATTAAAATTATTTTACCACTCAAAGTCGTTGTCACGTAAAACTTTCGCCCGTATACCGACTCTACAGGCAACCAATTTTTTGTAGTATTTATTTATGTGGTTGGAACATCTCTATAAATATCCGTATCGACTATTTCACGCCACTTCATAGACTACTATATTTTGTTCGGAGATAAAACCGACCGAAATCACAAGACATAAAGTGAGTTTTTTGTCATGCACACAAAATGCCTGACAAAGGGCCTTTCCTCACCTGCCGGGCCGATTATTTATTGTTATTCGCCATGTGAAAAAACTCAGGTCACCGTAGTAATTGATTTAATTCCTGACTTAATATAATTACTGTGAAATATGGTTTTTGGTGGCAGTCCCTCGTGTCGTTGATGTTATCTTTATGCAGCTTATTGAGACGTTTTTTGTTCACTTTTTTTTACTAAAATATGAGATCGTGTTCTCACTGAGTTCGGAATGTTGTTTTTTCTGGATTTATTTATTATATAGGACGAAAGTTTTAAAATTGTGCTGCTTTTTTTAAAACAAAAAATATTTGCCCTGGAAACGGAAGCTAGTCGTAAGACGAAGACGTTTCTAAGATGTGATGTCTCTAATGTGTATTTGTGTATTATTATGAAAAGTTACGAATATTTGAACAGAGCCTTTTCATATTGTTACTATCATCATTATGAGATCAGCCACAGAAACTCCAATGTTGGGTATAGGCGTGGTGGCCATCGCATAGCGTAACTTCGCGACGAGGATGCTGTCTCGAACGGGTATACCGCCATCTGTCAGTTACGGTACCTTAATCGCCTTTCACGATACCTGGTACAGAGCGAGGTGCTATTCTACTCCGCCGGTACCACACAGATACATAATAGGTGCAATATGAACAAAAAAATGATCTCTGAATACATTTTAAAGTTCGTGAATGTATGTTTTCAATTTTGTAAATAAGTAGCAATACGGAGAGATTGGTCCGCATGAATCTTATCGAATATTATATATTAAATAATTAGATATAATAGAAATTTGGGTGGTGCAAGTACGACAGAATAGATTTAATATTATTTGATAACACATTGGAATATATTTTCGCTATATATAAACATAATAATTTACAAAGATATTTGCAAACTACTTTATGGTATACCTAGAAATTAGCATCCATTTATTTATGCGTAGGATGTCCACTGAAGGCGCGGTTTGTGTTTCGCACATCGTTGTACAACGTAACAGCACTTCGAACGGTCAACAAAAAATAAATAGCGAGTTATAAGATATCTTATTCTTTCATATTAATTTTGAAGTGACAACCAGATATATGAGAATTAAATACTGAATTCTGCTCTACTTTTCGAGGAGATCATTCAAAAAAATAATTTCAATATTTTATTTCTGGCCCGATGGCGCAGATGGTAGTCCTATCCTATCTTATACTCCAAGGGACGTTATTTCGATATCTCCCTCAGGACAAACATTTATGCTATGATATTTGTGTTCGTTCCGTGTCTATGTATTAAATAATATATTTAAGTATTATATTCGTGACATGTGCTCTAAGCGACTTACCTCGGAGTCAGGTAATAATCGGAATGTACAAAAAGTGTGATATTCTGTTTTTTTTCGTCATATTCTATGTACATATGTATCGTATTTTTCAATGTATAACAACAATAAAAATAATAAAATGTCTAAATTTAGAAAAAGAAAAATTATTTGTATAAATACTGGTGACTTTTTAACCGACTTCAAAAAAGGAGGAGGTTCTCAATTGGAACGTTTTTATTTTCATTATGTTAAATATTAGCCGTTGAATAAGTTTCAAATATAATTAGCCCAAATATTATTAGAAATTTTATTTGGCTTTCCATACAACAAAATATTACGATGTTAAATTTCGCTTCTGCCTTCTTCTTTGGCAGAAAAGTATAAAAAAATCATAAACAAAATTTTTTTTTTTTTGTAGTCATCAACTATATTGATCAAATTTTCATTACTTCGCACACATGCCCATTATAAGTATTACATAAACAAACTGACGGGCAAAATCTAGTTACTTATAAAATACTAACTTTAAACACGCGTGGACTTAACATCCCGTGGAACTTTCAGGATTCAACCTCCTATAACAAATTATTTTCATTGTTATCCCACATTTGCCTAGTGGCACCGGCTCAGTAGAATAGTACCTCCCGCTGTACCAGGTGTCGTATGAGGTGATTGTGGTCCCAGAACCGACAGATGGCGGTATATCCATTCGTGACAATGTAGTTTTAATGCACAGGGCAGCAGCATCCTCGTCGCGTTACTACGCTCTGTCTTGGGGAGGCCTATGTCCAGCAGTGGACTTCCAACGACTGATATGTTGACACCACTTACAAAGATCGTCTGAATTGGTTACTCTCACCTATCTTTATACTAAACAGCGGTGTTCGCATTGCTATGTTCAGGTTTGGAAGGTGAGAGAAGCAATGGTATTACTGTGAATGTGACATAATCAGTCACACGTTTGCCAACGCGCTAGTGATATCATTGTGACAATACAAGCGTCTATAGGCTGCGGTGACGATTACTATTATTCGGCCCATATGCTTGTTTATGGGATTATTGACACAAACAGGCACAAATTCAAATGTAAAATGTTATTATGGATTTGTATTGATCAGCGACAGGACAAAAATTCCAATTAGTGACGTCAAATTACACCTCAAAGGAACGTAATATTATTATTAAAAATTGTTAATTTAAATATTTTACAATTTTCAGTAAATAAAAAACGAGAGAAAGAAATCGCCATTCAAAATTATTATACAATCAAATGCAATCAGGGAATATCCATTAGCCGAGTTAAAGGATTTCGCGAAATTGAGATATTAAAATTAGTTACGGGATGATGGCAGCTTTATTGGTATGTTTTAATTGCCATGTGACCTCGGTTGCATCAAATATGATATACAGGGTGTGCACACAAAAAACTCAATAATTAACTTCACCCTTCAGAAGGGTAAGACACGCAGTAAACTTATCTCTTCGGTAGGTTTAGGTAAAAAAGCCAGCAAACTTAACTCTTCAGAAGGGTAAGGTAAAACATGCAGTAAACTTAACTCTTGGCAAGAGTTGTTGATGAGAGTTTGTGAGAAGAGTTCCATGGTACAAGATGTTCCATATGTTAGTAATTGCACCTTTAAATACCTACAGATATTATTTAAAATCTGAGTTTTTGCTGATATTTTCAGAGACGACGGGCAAAACTGCTTAGTGCCTTTTTTTCGCTTGGTTAATCTAATTATGTAAAAAAATATCGTACGTATTAAACCTAAACTAAATACGAATATGGACGTTAGAGTTTGTGTAAATACTTTTAGTAAAGACTAGCAGAGCTCCGCGGTTTTATCTGCGTAGATCCTATTACCATTAAAATACACGAGTAAAACAAAACAAAAAAATTTTATTATCTTAATTTTTGAGGGACACCATGTATTTGGTATATAAAAATTTATAATATAGTACACACTATATGAAACATATATATTGTACGCGAAGGGGCGGCCTGCACCGGCTTTATTGCCAATTCGAGCGACTTACTTCTCTTCGGGAGTTATCTTAAACACACAACCATTTATGCTCACCAGCTTTACTTAAGGGGAGTTTTGAGCTATTGACATTATTTTATTATATTATTATTAAGCCAGTGAGGTACTGGCAAAGCCGTAAGGTAACGCCAGAGTAGATTAGTACCTCCTACTGCAAGAAGTGTCGTAACAGTCGACTAAGGTACGAGAACTGAACATGGCGGTCTATCTATCCGGAACAGTGCAGCTCAAACGCACAGAGCGGGGCTGGACAGCAACATCCCGGTCGAGAAAGCTGCGCTCTGCGATTGCCAACACATTTGCTCATCGCGGCAATTATGGGCAAAAACCTCCTTTCTCGGAGTGGACTATGTCCAGCAGTGGACTTTCAATGGCTTGTATAATGGTGAAGACATTTTTTGTAGTTGTGAAACATTTGCAACGGGCACGAAGACGCAGATGGTAGTTATCTTTTGTTTTTACCAGGTCGGCATACAAGTATACAGTCCGCAACAGCAGTCTATAGACGCTTGTAAATGTAATATCACTACTACTTTGCCAACCTTAACACTTAAAGATTGTTACCCAGTAATTTCACTGCCTCTCTCACCCTTCAAACAGGAACACAGCAATGTGAACTCTGATATTTGGCGGTAAAAATAAGTGAGAGTGAAATACAATTTAGACGATAATGTATGAGGTCTAACTCAAGTAATCTTGCGCGCTAGGGGTCGTGGGTTCATAAGAAACATTTTTATTATCATAAGATTTCATACATTGTCCTGACCCTGGCTCCATGGTAAGTCACTTAAAGCACTTGTGTTACTGACGTCAGAAAACAGTGGAAACACAAATATACTAATCAAATACATATATTTAACATCCAGTCACAAAACAAACATAAATATCACTACATATCTGAATATTTGTCCTGGGTGGGGATCGAATCTACGACCATTGGCGCAGAATATAGGATCAATACCATTTGTACCATCGGGCCTGTAAAATGATTTCTAAGTAACGACTACTATGCTATGTGCAGCTGTGAAGTCTCTTACTGCTATTCGTTATCATCAACCGCTTTGATCTGTCCGATATCATAACTCCATCAATGCCTCCTTCCATCACCTTCCTACTGGCACTTTACAATCACAAACGCTTTATAATAATTTAACTGTCCATTCTATTATTCCTCAATCAGTCGAAAGTTTTCGACCAATCTATGTTACCAGCAATCAATGACCTACGGCAGCGAAACGTGGTCCCTTCAACCTTTTTAACCAACTGAAAATAGCTCAACGAGCTATGGATAGGGCAATGGTTGGAGTCTCTATGCGCGATCGAATCAAGAATGAGAAGATTACTAATCTTACCGAATAGAACCAAAGTTACCGACATTCCCTGGCAGATTAGTAAGTTGAAGTGGCAGTGGGCAGGGCATTTGCAAGGCAAGCGCACAAAGGGCCACCCGCAAGATGGACAGACGATCTGACATAAACCACAAGATTGCACTGGACACTGGCCGCATGCAACCTAGTCCTATTGCAGATTACTTGGGGAGGCCTAATCCCATCAGTGGACCTCTTTTGGCTGATATGATGATGTTAATGTTGATTCCATTGTTATCTATAAACAATTAAATGCCAGTTTAAAATTAAACAAATCCAAGCTCCTCCTTAACTCAATCAAATTATAAAGAGCATTGCTTGATCGCGCCGAAAAACAAAAACCTAACGAACCCTCAACATTTAAACCAACGAAGGGGGAAAGGGGGGAGATAACGACTCAATCCGACTTTATAATTGTTATCTCTCACTGACGGCGTATTGACCGCTATAACCTGACTCACGATTTTTTTACGCACGATTGAGTATGAAATTATTCTTTTAAACATATATTTACATTTTATTACAGACTTCAATTTTAAGTCGCACACACCACGATAATAATCAGAGAGCAGACTACCTTCTTAAGAGCCAAAAGAAAAAATAGACAAGGCGTAGATATCCTCTAGAAATACCTATTTAGGCGATGATTTTATTTTAAGGTATTTTAGATTTGTGGGTTTTTTTTAAGTTTCTTTATAATTATTCACAAACATATCGTCATAACCTTACTGAAGTTATAATGCTAAATATGTATGTCAGTTTGTTATGATATCACGTGATGGCCGGTAAACAAATTTTAAAAGAATTCTGCATGTGAATAGCCTGAGGGCCGGAGAACCTCGGAGTGAAAAGAATTCTATGCTCCCGAAGAGCAGTAATGGGCGTAGATTGATATTAACCCCGACAAAATATCTCACAGTCCGCAAGATAAACTCCGGCAAATAATATAATTGAATAGTAATAAATCTAAAACTTGTCAAATTATTGACAGATTGTTTTTATATTCCAGGTCGACAAACAAGTATACAGTCCGTGTGATAGTAATGGTCACTGCAGCCTATAGATGGTTGTAATATCACAAGGGTATCACTAACGTGTTGTCAACCTTGTGACTTAAGGATATTGTGCCACATTATTCAGTAAATTCACTGCCTCTCTCACCCTTCGGACTGAAACACAGCAATGCGAACACTGCTATTTAGTGGTAGAAATAGGTGAGAGTAAGGTAGCAGCAGAGTAGAATAGTACCTCCCATTGCACCAGGTGTCGTAAGAGGCGATTGAGGTACCAGAACCTACAGATGGCGGTATATCCATCCGAAACAGTGCTGCTTAAATTTATTAGGTGGGAATGGGCAGCAGCATCCAGGCTTGCCCAGCACGGCAATTATGGGCAAAAAACCTCTTTTCTTAGAGAGGCCTATGTGCAGCAGTGGACTTCCTATAGCTGATATGATGATGATGAGGTACCAATGCAGAAGACCTAAAGTATGAGGTCTACGTCATATGATTGTCATTGCAAAGCCCCCCAATTTAAAATATTGTGCGAATGTTGGTGTTTCCTTAAACGTTTCATAATTCATTTTATCACATATCTACATACAATTTAAACAAAAACTTATACACATTTCACATCTTAATAATATCTAAAATAAAATCACAAAGATATTAAATTACGACCTTTCCAGTAACAAAACTACAATCAAAACCTTTCCGAATGAAACCAAACATCCGTTCCCAACAATCAAAAGAGCGGCCCACATTTTTTTTTCACCCGAAACTTTTTATAAAAACCAATTTGCAATTTGCCAAAACCAATCACAATAATTTTTATTTTTAATTATAGCCCGCGTCCGTTCTAAAACAAAAAGATGTTAAAAACTAAATCAAATTACACAGATGTCATTATACGAGATAATGTAAAGCTACTCTATTATTTAACAGCTAAGGTTTAATATGGTTTGTTTCCAACATTTTTTGTGGGTGCTTTTTTTTGGAGCAATAATATTATTTGTCCGAATAATATATGGCCCCGCTAGGCGTCCCGCCTACATAATAATAAGGGAATATAAAACGAGGACTCCCTTCGGAGCAAACATCTTAATAATTGACTCGTAGATGATAATTAAGCAGGTTTTAATGTTCCTGTAATGAGATACTGTTTTCGCAGCTAATGCGTTTGTAATTTTATTTCTATATAATGACCACTTCAATTAAATTTTAGGGATATTTTGTTCATGTTTTGGGAATAACCGTATTACGTTTGTTATATTATCCATTCGTATGTGTCTTTTTTATGAATCTATACAAATATTATTGATGCGAATGTATGTCGGTTTGTCCGTCGAGTTTGATGAAATTTGTCTTGTCAGTAACTAAAACCATAATGTATAGGATACTATTAGGATTAGGATAGGTATATATTACTGTTAAAGTTATATATCAGCAAGTTATATACAGTAAAAATGTCTTGGTAATTAATTAGTTATACTTTGTACGAGAAACTTATGTCCTTCTATTTGCAACAGCAATTAAGTTGCAAGATTGTTTATAATTGTTACAACATGTAAGCACTCGAAATAAATGAACCAATAAAATGATCAATTGATCATTTTATTAGTTCATTCATCATTGATAAATTAATCAAACTGAGTCATCATATCAGCTATAAGAAGTCCACTGTTGTACACAGGCCTCAAGAAAAGGACAGTTTTTCCCATAATTGCCACGCTAGGCAAGCGGCGTGTTTACAATCGCAAAGCGCAGCTTTCGCGACGGGGATGCTGCTGCCCATCCCTGTGCATTTAAGCTACAATGTTTAAGATGGATACACCGCCATCTGTCGGTTCTGGTACCTCAGTCGCCTTTTACGACACCTGGTACAGGGGGAATATCTACTCTGCCGGTTCCTGCGATAATTTTGTGACTTATAACGGCGAAACAAATATAACAAATCTTTGTAAGATGTAACAAATGCTCCTAAAACCTATGCTCTGTAGTGTGCATGTAAGTGTGGATGTCTGTGTATATGGTCTAATATAATACAAGGTTTTTCATTATTATTTACGCACACATTACATAAATACACAGAATATGAAGCTATACTGTGTATATACAGTATACACAAACAATAATATTAACAATAAATATAGTCCAGTCTAGCATAATATTGTTAGCAATTCCTCTGTCTTGTTGTAGTCCAATGTCAAAAGCCATTCCCTTACTGTTATTTTCCAAGTGTTTTTATTCATGTCATGAATATCTATTTCTTGGTTAATTTTATTATAAGTAAATGGTCCTGTAAAATTTAGAAATCGCTGTGCGAACTGTGTACGATATGGCTGATGTATATTTCGGAAATTCGCATACCTTCGTCTACTAAGAGTTAGTTTATTTTCAGGTTTACATAGTTTATGCTGTTTGAGAATAAGTTCATAATAATAATAGATAGTAGTACAATTGTCTCACTGTTTAAAACACAAAACTTTACTATGTATATAGAGTTTTGAGGTAGGGTATTTAAAGGGTAGAATGTACATAACCTTGAGCACAGATCTCTATGCCCTTTCTAGCGGTAACATATTCGTTTTAGTAGCACTCCCCCCAAATAGTAATACAGTACGACAAGAGAGACTGACATAGAGTTACGTATAATGTTTTTAATTTTTTTTTCTGTAGCAATTCGTCTTATATTTCTAAAAACTGCAGTTAATTTCTGAATTCTTAGCGTTAAAATATTTATGTGAGGGTTAAAAGATAATAAAGAATCTAATGTTATGCCATGATATTTATATGTTGAAACATTTACTAATTTTGGACAAACACAAGTACTATATTTCAATTTACAATTTATCGGTGGTGTTTGTAGGTGGTTGAGTTTTTTTAGTAATTGAAAAGTTAAAAATTTTGTTTTATCTGCATTTAAAGTTAGTAGGCTTCCATCCATATTTTGTTGTATGTCAGTAAAGCCAATTTGGGCATTTGCAGTGACATCTTTCCAGTCACTACCACCAAACACTAGAGCATTATCATCTGCAAATGCAATTATTCTATCATTTTTCAGGGTAGTATGAATTATGTCGTTAATGTAAATGATAAATTACGTAGGTCCTAACACACTCCCTTAAGGTACTCCATATTTTACTTTACAGGGTTCACTAATAAAGCTACTTATTTTAACTGTTTGTTGTCGATGACTCAGATAACTTTTGAAAAGATTGAGTTGTTCCCCTCTTATGCCAACAGACTCAAGTCTCCGAAGCAGAAGAGGAATGGATACGGTATTGAAAGCTTTTGCAAGGTCAAGGAATATCCCAATGCATTTTTTTTCCATAATTCAGTTCACTGATCAAGAAATTAGTGAGCTTCGATACCGCATCACTAGAGGATCTTCCTCCCCGAAAACCCAACTGAATTGGTGAGAGAAGATTTTTGTCCTCAAGATATTTAACAAGCCTTTTATTTATCAGTGTTTTTACAATTTTTGATAAAGAATTTAATAGAAATTTTGGTCGGTAATTTTGAAGAGTTTTAAGGTCACCTGTTTTCTGTATTGGTATAATTCTTGAAAGTTTAAGTGCTGTTGGTATAGTATAAGATGCAAAACATATATTGGTTATATGCGTAATCAGTGGGACCAATATCAATGCATTATCCTCTACTATTTTGTTAGAATTATATTAGTTAGGTTATCCCAACCAGGAGCACAATTAGATTTGAAACTGTTTATAATTCCTTCAACCTCTTTGTAATCAGTGTTTAGTAATACAAACGAACTTTCGGCTTTAGATTTTATTAATTATATATTTTAGACAGATAGTACCTGCATTTTTCGTCTTCATTTTCTAATAAGCTTTACATTTCGTACAATTCTAAATGAAATATGTTGGATATGTACTGTTGGATATAAGTTTAACATTTATCAATACAATTTTTTTATTATAGTTATTTTTTGTTTTTCAGAATTGCAACTTAATTTCTGATTTTAAATTTCAACTACACTAATCTGTGCATTTTTTCCCCAAAAATCCTGTCTTTTTTTTAATTAGCAATGAAATTTAATCTTTTTTGGTATTAGACCGAATTCTGTAAGGTTTTAAGATGTGTGTTAAATAAAAAAAAAATAAGAGTAGAGAAAAACAAAACTTCGGGCATTGATTTCTAGGAATATGAGCGGAAACATACATAGACCTTATGCCCACCAAATAATTTATAACTGTACCATAAGCAACGCAAATGCATTCATATGATACGTATGTTAGTACTTTAACATAACATAAACCTTTGAACAGTAAAATGATATATCTAATACAATATCGCTGACAGACTAGAACACTTTGATGTGTACTAATATCCAATAAAAAAATAAAAAAGCGCCGCGAAGCATCACCAACAGTATTAACAAGCTCGTAAGCTGTCACGGCATCTCTCGTCACGTTGCCACTGTCGTCATTATCACGTGAAGGCGTCGTCACGGCGCGTGACAGGCGGGCATAAAATTTCTGTCCTACATTTTATGAGTCGTTAAGTTTAGACAGCTATATGATTTTTAAGTACCTATAGTCACGACGTGTTTATTGTCATGAATGTGTTGAAGATGTCAGATCTAAAATGTAAAAGAGAATGTTATTTAATGTCTTTAAGACAATGGTCTGTTAGCGCTGACGCTGGTAGTGGTTTTATTAGCAATAACTACTACATAGGTGGCGTTGGTTGCATAATGAGCCTGCAGTAAACTTAGTTCTAGTGCCGGAAAACTAGAATAAAGTAGGCCTAATGAAATTATCTGTGTCAGGTGACTTTTATGATCCCTTGGGTCATTAAGGTCGTTTGTTTTATATATAAAGATGCATAAAATTATTTTCTTATCAGAAATATTTATGTTATTATTATTACTTATTTTATTAACGATTCAAAAGTGTTTGTAGTGGGCCAACTTGAATAAAGTATATTTTACTTTGTCTATTTTCACCATATTCCTGTATAGGTACCCACAGTACCGTGAGGTACTAATAGAGTAGAAGAGTACCTCTCTTTGTCAGCATCGTTATGCTAATCTAATTTTTGATGGACGCACTAACGGATACTTTTATAATAAGTATTTCAAAAAATTTTAATATTGGTTTTTAAAAAGATAATGCTTTAACGAGTTAAAAAGACGATTCGTTTTTAAATTGTAACATTTTTAGTTTTTACTTGAGGTATTAGTAGAGTAGAATAGTAAGTACTTATCTTGGTACCATGAGTCGTGACAGGTAAATGAGGTACCAGAACCGACAGATGGCGTTAGATCCATCCGAAATTTATACGTAAATGCATGGGGATGGGATGGGATGCAGCTACCGTCTGACATGATGATGACATGTGGTCAAAATCAAAGATACGATAAACAAATGTGTTTTAAAAATCTAAATAATCAGTAAAAAAATTCTCACCACATCTCATATATTGATGTGACTCCGAGATGAGTAGCTTAAAGCACTTGTGTTACGGACATTAGACAACAGAGGACTCAAAAATAAAATACTTAAATATATATATGTAACACTCAGGCACAGAAAAAACATAACTGTCTTCTTATAAATATTTGTCCTGGGTGGGAATCGAAACCATGACCCTTGGCGCTCGTGATAGGATAACGCGCTACCATCTGCACCATATCATCAAAATATAATAGACCCTTAATAGCATTATTAAGATTCTATATTATATGTTCGAATCAAATTCAACAACTTGGAATAAGTATTTATGTTTATTATGAGATCGAACTATTGCTGTGATATGTAATCCTTTCTTTTGTTTTTTTCTAATTAATAAATTGGATTTTATAAATTATCATTATAACTAACGTATTTTACTATCCTACCATAATTACTTAGACATGTCTTGATTATAATATTGTCTTTGCTACTTAGACATATAAATAACTATGTATAATTATAGTCTGTTGTGTCTTCCTAAAAAATAAATACATAAAATCTTTAATAGTAAAGGGCTTCTTTCTAATAACACCATTAAACGCGCTATCAAGACACTTCTAAACATGCTTCGTCTTGTAATTACAGTAAACTAAATGAGATTTCTGTAAAGAGTCTATTTCAGTATACTATCCGGATTGAGTAACCCATTAAAGGTTCCTGTCAGCCAGCCGTCGGCAAATGGCGCCACTTCACTCCGCTTTTTGTCACAACGGAACACTATTTTAAGATGTTATATATAGTTAAAGCTTTTTAATGGTAATCATTGGAAGAAATTCCCCCGTATCTCAATGGAGGAGATATAATTTTCAGTGAGTTTAAAAAGATCAGGAAAATGGATATTAATTATGGTATTGACAGACCTGATGGCGCGGATGTTAATGCACCTATCTTATACGCCAGATGTCGTGGGTTCGACCTAGATAAATATTTATATAATGATATCTGTGTTTGTTCTGTGTCTGGGTGTTAAAAGAAACATGTATTTAATTAGTATACATGTAATACCTCTGTTGTGTGATCTCCGTAATACTAGTGTTTTAAGAGGCTTATATCGGAGTCATGTCAATGTATGAGATGTCGTTGGAATATTAAGCTATAGATTGTACAGCTATTACCTCAAATAACGAGACTGAATATCTTCTAGATTCCTTAAAAAGGAAGAACCATTTACAAAAGCCGTGCTCATGGATATCTGTTATCTCCTGCACCAAACAGCAGGGCTAACAGTACGGTGATCAAATTGAAAAATTTAGAGTGACAGTGGTACTGATGGCTAATATGATGTGTATACACTGGTGATATCAAACTGCTATCACGAGTGTCTAAAAACTAGTGATACACACCATTATGCGGACGGCCAGATTCTTCACAACCCAGTAGCACAAAAAACGTCTTCAGCACCTGAAGCGAAATAAATAGGCAATAAAAAGCCATCGCGATAAATAAACGGGGCGTGTTTGAACGTCGCCGGAAGCCGCTCGATAAGTGCGCAAGCGCCTAATGCTCCCGATTATTTACCAACTTGAGCTGTCGAGTGTTAGACAGCGATCAATACGTACAGATGGGCCGATAGCGGCGTATATCTATACTAATTGGTGGTCGCCAGGTGGTCACTCGGTGGTCGCTAGGTGGTCGAAATTCGACCATAGATCATTAAATTGTGTAATAACTATTTCATTGTTTGCGTGACATTCAGTAGGCAAACAATGTTCACACCACCAAAGTGTGTCGATCATACAAATGTGTGTATGGTTATTTTAATTAAATAAATGTATTTCCAGTTTTGTTTCATGCATGATAGTAAATGTTGGGTATGACAGAAGAAGCACGAGAGTAGAATAAATGCTGTTGTAATCAGAGCACTTCAAAGTTTGTATGGTGTGAGTTTGAGAGATAAATTAAAGAATAGTGTGATAAGAGATCGATGTGGTGTAAAAGATAATGTGACAACAATAGAGAAAGGAATGTTGAGATGGTTTGGACGTGTAGAAAGAGTGGATGAATGTAGAATGACTGTACAAGCACTTGTCACTACTTCAGTCACTAGTACTCTATGTACAAGTGAATATAAGAGTTGGTATAGGACGACCGAGGCGAACATATCTAAACCTTGTAGAAGAGGTATTAAAAAAGGGCTAGGTTAGAAGTATCAAGAATAGAAGAGCGTGTATGAAAGGACTAATTCTAGTCAGAGAAGCGAGATAGGTTTGCCAAGATCGTTACAAGTGGAGATCCATAGTGACTATGGTGCTTACCCCGATGGGACGCAAGCGTGATGTATGTATGTTTCATGCATTTTCTATACACAGATTTACTTACACACTCGCACCGCGGTTGGGAGACCTAAATACTTATCCTAGCTTAGGCTCCAGTCCATCCAAATGATATAATGTACCTACCCAGTTAAGTCTAATGATTGTTAAGAATTGATGAAAAATAAACGATTTTTAAAATTATTATTATATCAATTTGTGTGAAAGAAATAGCTTTATGCACTTTTTCTCCACGTTAACTTTAAATGTGTCAAATTTCGTATTCATCTATTCATTCCCGCAATTCGACCTGTTTTAATTCTTAAAACAGGTCAAATCCTTAAATTATCAGTATCTCCGTCATAGAAAACCATATTCGTAATCAACTGGCAATAAAAAAAACCCCAGAGAGTACAATATATTACCTGGGACTATTATGAAACTAAATCTAGATAAAAATCATCATCATACCAGCAATTGGAAGTCCACTGTTAATAAAGTAGTAAATCCAGTAATATTAGATTAATATTAATACAATATTAAATTAATATGAATATAATATTAGATTAATATTCAATCGGGACGGGCTTTTGAAATCTGTGTTGTTGTTTTCTTACGGATTACAATTAGCACAATATTTTTTTAAATCGGTCTACAATAATGTAAACAAAGCTGTTTGCCGACCGCAGTATGTTATAACCTCAGTCTAATTTCTCAGCGTAATTCAATTCGTGCTTTAAAACCTACAGCACAGTAGAAGCGGGCGAGTTATCTCCAACATGGTACAAGGTTTACCCCCGACTACCGTCTATGAGTGGGCAATATTTGCATGGTCCTAATTACCGACTATCGGGCAGGGCGCGGCGGGCCGGCTAACGAGCTGCCGCAGTAGAGGCGGCCTCTACCGCTGATGTCTCAATACCTCCCAGCGTGCGAGCCTATTATTTCAGTCCCACACGACGCACACTGCACCGGCGCGGTAGTATGGCGGCGGACTCTAAATAGATAGATTTTAATTTTACTTAAAAAATGAAAACATATCAAGCAAGTAAGTCCTTTGCACGCGGTTTTTTCCGCATTAAATTAAGGGTACTGTAGTTCACGTTGTACCACATTTGGTGGACTTTCTTAGAGTTTACTTTCTTATTAGTTTCAGTATACAGTCGCGTGATTTGCGCTCGTATTATCAAGGATATCGCTAGCGCACTGCCATACTTATAATATGAAGATTTTATGCCACATTACCCAGTAATTTCAGTGCCTCTCAAACCGCAACTCAGCAATGCGAACACTCCTATTTGGCGGTAAAGATAAATGAGAGTTAGGTAAATACAGATAACTTTTGTATTAGGTCTACTTCATGTAAATAAAACCATTTATTTATTTATTTACACAATTGCTATTGAGAAGTTTTAAATGAAAATGTCATCTAACCTGTTTGTTCTTATACACATTGGTTTAAAATCCTTTGGGGATGAGTTCGTTCAGTGGTTTGAACTGTGCTGATAGAACAGACAGTACTTGTTGACTTTAACATATACAGGAGGAGATAACTAAAAATGTATTTAACACGGCAATTGTTTTAAAGCATATTAACCTTGAAGTTAATACATTTATAGGCTATTTATAAACATTAGGTATATTAATATCCTATATAATTAGAAAAGTAAATCAGTAAATTGCTAGTGCTAGAAAATGCTCAGATAAGAGAAAAGGATACTTCTAAGAATTGGATATTTAATAAATAAATGTTGTATTAATTGTTAATATGAAATATTAATATTTTGAAATTGGATGACCTCTGCAAATATTAGAAATGTAGTTGATATTGTCTCTTGTTCATCGTTTTCTGTGGTTAAATTCAACTTTAATAACGAAGATTAAATAAGGTTAATAAGAGTAGTCATCATTAATCTTTTAATCGAAAAAAATGTAATATTAAAATATTGAAGGCATAATTTTTATATTATTCATTTATGTGCTGTGTGTTTCATTTATTTTAATAGGGAGAAGCGACGTAAGTGAAACATAACAGCCTAGTTATTTTATACATCGAAATACGACGATTAATTAAAAACTAAAGAGTTTTTATTCGTCCATTATCACATGTAGATCTGCGCAATATAGTAATGTGATAAAAATAAAGTCTACGTAATTTAAAACAAGCTGTTTCCATAAATGTCAACAGACTCCCCTATTTAAGTCCTACAAAAGCGTGGTGCACCTACAATGCAGTTTATGTGTTGCTCTTCATGCATACATCCATTTTATATCAGAGTGATGTACGTGTCTCATTGCGCACACGAAATTGAACTATAACTCTGAGACATTGAGGTGAAATTTCCTGGAGCATCTTTAATTTTCTTTAGAGTATTCCAGGAAATGGTTTCCTTACACTGCCATTCCATTCTAGCTCTTACAACATCTACAAAAACCCTATTTTACTTTGTCTAAATTAAACTACTTATAACATGTTGAAATTGGAACATCGATTTTCAGATTCTATATTTATGTCTATTAGTAACGTCGTAAAAGCACGACTTAGGAATACAATATTGAACTTTATATTATTGAGTTAACGTCTTATTTGGCATAACCATACAAGCTTATAGGGTTGTCACAAGACAAGATCGGAAACTAGCTAGTGTGAGGTAACGTGAATCGCGAGAAAGTAGTGCTATTTGCTACCGTATCGCTCGCCATCGCTGAGGCAGGGGAGCGTAAACGTTGGGAATCCGTTGTCAACTACTTTATTATATGTCTATCAAGGAAGGAGATCAAAACCTGCACAGGCGAGAGTTTAGATTGCAGAGTAACAAGTAGCATCTATTCTACTTTTAGAGTCTTCTAGTGCTTAAGGTATGAAATGTTCGTATTCCTATGTTCTGGTTTTAAAAGTGCAGGGGGCTTGTTGTGTTGCGCATTGCCTAAAGTCGCAACTTAGGCAATGCGCTAGTATTATCTTTGTAACAATACGATCTTCTGTAAGCTGCAGTCAAGCTTACTATTTCACTGACCATATGCTTGCAGCCGTGAGATACCGACAGAGTAGTAGAGAGAGTAATGGTACCTCCACCTGTACCAGGTTTCGTAAGAGTCAACTAGAAGAAGCAGACCGACAGATGGCGGTATATCCATCCGATACAGACTAAATCAAATGCACAGGACGACGATGGGCAGCAAGTAGCATCCCCGTCGCAAAGGATTTGATCTGTGATTTGCAAGACGCTTGTCATGCGTGCAGCACAGCAATTATGGGCAAAGTTCCTTCTTTCTTGAGGAGGCGTTCCTTCTTTTTTGTGGCCTTTGCATAGCTTTAGGCGTTTGTTATTGCGTAGTAAATATAGTGGTATTAGTTTCACGGCATTGAGGCCACATTTAATATCGTTAAAACTTAGTTTTGGGCTTGGTGTACCTACTAACTAGACAACCACAAGCAAATAATTCAGTTGTCAACTCTAGCGTCAGAAGATTAGACGAAGTCACGCTTTATTGAGCGACTCCATGTACCTGTCATTTTTCCCTCGTAGTGCAAGGCTACCACACCCTGCTAAACGTGGATATCCCATAGAAAACTACACTGATGACGGTGATTGCTAAAAATGGAACCCTGGACTAAATCTTTGTAAGAAATAAATGATTTTATATTCGTTATGCTAAAATTACTTTAGCTACAAAGCTTTTAGACCATGAACCAAATGTTCTTCCGAAGAGTCAAAAAGATAACACGTTTATTAGATTTAACAGACAACGTTAGAACGAGGCCAAAAGGCCAAGAGGTTTCAAAATCACACACACACTCGCTAGCAATTCAGTAATCGAATTTGACAGCAAAATAAAACAAAACAGCCGTTCCTAAATGTTGCGCACCCCTGTACTTTCCGCCGCTCGCATCCGCCCAATCAGCGGCATTATATGTTAATAGCCTATTAGAATATATGCTGTGGGTTCTTCGCACCGCGCGCGCCATGATACCGCGGCGCGCTGCGACCGACCAGCGCAACGTGACCTCCCTGCGCCATTGTTGCCTATACAATTAGGAGTTTAACATTCTTTGGATGTTTAGTTAAATGCTACAAAATTGTGTTGCACTTATTTTTAAAGGAATCTCAACACTAACGCATTAGAAATAAGGTGTGGTAGTATGCTTTTAGTAAGTTGGAAAGTGTTTTGCACGGTGGCTTGTTAGGAGAAGTGTTCGTTGTTTTTGCAGTGTCTTATTGTAGACTTAACTTGGGTTTAAAGGCTTTGTTACCCATCGAGTCGTGTTTTGGTGTTCGACGTTAATGCATGAAACGCATAAGGTATTCAGACTTCCACATTATACGAAATATTGTTATTTTAATGTCTACAAAGTAAGCAACTTACATATTCACAAGCTATGCCTCGACCTTCCTTTCATCTTCTGTAGGTATTTTATTATAACATAGGTAGATACTATGGATCTCCACTTCCTACGATCTTGGCATACCTCTCTTGCTTCCCTTACCCGAATTAGTCCTTTCATACACGTTCATTTATTCTTGGTACTTCTGACCAGGCTCTTCTTTAATACCTCTTCTACCTGGTTAAGGTATGTTCGGCTAGGTCGTTCTATACTAACTCTTCCATTTATTTCCGTCATTTCTCATGCTTTCCCTATTGTTGTCACAACATCATCTTTTATATCCTGATTGGTAAGTAAATTTAAGGCACTCATTAACAAATAAGTTTTGAACATTTTTAAATTACACTCCAATTACAATTATTAAGCTATATAAACTAAACTCTTTTTTTCACGGTGAGCAACCTCCATGCGTCGCGCATAAATTTAAAAAATTACCAAAACAAAAAAAAGTAAAAAAAGCGCGGTCTAAATTCCTAAAATGTCGGCAAGGGCGTCCGGCGGCTTCTTTGCGATAAGATCACCTTTATAATGTTTCAATTAACCAGTAGCCTGTATTTATTGGTGACACGCAGCCCGATTCTTTGCCTGGCCGACACTGTAAATGCTTCTAACAGTAGTATTATTTTTCCTTTTCATCATATCAGCCATTGGAAGTCCACTGTAAGACATAGGCCTCCCCAAGAAAGAGGAAATTTAACCTTCCCGCGCTGAGCAAGCGTGTTAGCAATCGCACAGAGTAGCTTACGCGACGGAGGATGCTGCTGCCCATCTGCGCCCTGTGCATTTGAGCTACACCTTTTCTAATGTATATACCGCCATCTGTTTGGTACCTCAGTAGCTTCTTACGACACCCAGAACAGGGGGATGTACTATTCTAGTCTGCCAGTACCATACGGCTTTTTCCTCTGCATATAACTTTATAAGTTCGCTTTATAAATATGTACTAAATTTATTAATGCGAGTGTGTATGTCTATTTATAATATTCATAGCGAACTACTGAGTTCGCTATGAATATTATAAAGAAAGAAAGGAAGAGAAAGAAAGGGAAAGGAGAAGGAAAAGAAAGGTTCCCGCGGGGCACAATGTAAAATTAAGTCTGAGTTGGTTTGCGATTGAAAAGCTGGACAATTATATATTAAAGGAATTCTGATATTTTTACTTCAGTAAATCGTTCTATTTCTTTGCTGCAGGGTACCGGCGGTGTAGAATAGTACCTCCCACAGTACCAGGTGTCGTGAGAGTGCTAAGATAACGGAACCGTCAGATGGCTGTATATCCATCGGAAACAGCGCAGCTTAAATACTGCAAGGTAGGTATAGGCAGTAACATCATTGTTCGAAGCAGCATTCTGCGATTGCCAGCACGGTAATTATAGGCAAAAATCCCCCTATTGTTGATAGGCCTATGTCCAACAGTAGACTTTCTATGGCTGATATCATGATCTATTCGAAAGAGCGTAGTTCAAATGTGACTAAGCGGGAATAGGCAGCAGCATTTCCGTCGCGAAACTACGATCTAAGATTGCCAACATGCATTGCAGCGCCCACGCAGCGCGGCAATATGTTCCAAATTCCAACATTCTTGGGTAGGCCTGTGTTCAGCAGTGGGCATTCGACAGATCATGTGATGATAATGAAACCATTCTATATATTCAGTATATCTACCATCAATATTATATGCCTTAAAGTTAGTACTCAGTACTCTTGTACTGTCAATTTATTCGACACAAATAAATACAAATGTCAATATAAATTTGAACGTACTTTTAGAATAATTAAAATGCTACTAGAATTACGTCTCTTAAAACTCGGTAGTATATATACGATATTAACTCAGATCTAAGATAGACTTTTACAAAACATTATAAAGCGTAAAATGTATAGCTAAAATAGACTAGAGGTACTGGTCGTCACTGTATCGTGAACCTCATTCAAATTAACAAAAAATGCAAAGGACTCTAAGAGATGAGGCGGCGCGTTCACAAGATCTATGCTTAATTTATTAAAGACAATGCTTAATATTTATGGTCTTAAGATTTAAAATTGAAAAAAAAACATTTTATTTTCTATTACTGTAACAATTGTTTTTTTTTATTAGCGTACAATCTAGATTTCTATTATCTTGCACCTATTGCTGTTCAATTTTAATTTGAAATTTAACAAACTGTTGCCGTGTATATTATGTTATTGTAGTTATTTGTAATTAAATGTATAACACTACATAAAACCTCTGTACGCGGTTTATTTACATAATTTTTTATATTACTAAGAAAGCAAGCAAGCACTCTGACCGGGTGCCGATTATCACAAGCGGCACCGTTCTTTGTACTCGCTCGAGTCATCACTATAACATCACTAGCTCGTCACCAACCTTGTGACCTGAAGATATTAAATTACTTTCAACCTTCAATCCAGATTACAGCTAAGCAATAGGAATTAAAGAAACTGCGGTAGGTGCTAGCTAAAGCAGAAGAAGACATTCGCAACATTAAAATGTATGGAAAAATATATAACGAAAGTAGGTTTTTAAAAAAAATAATTTCGAATCAGCGTTTGTAATAATACCTTCTATATACAAAGGTTTGCATAATACAGTGAAAATAACGACTTGACCTTTCTTAAGATCTATCTTACAGGTAATTTTTATTAAATATTTTTAATCATGTATTATTTGATAGAGTTTGCAAATGAATTACAGATCTATCTTATCCACAAATATTCCATTATGATAATAAGTTTCTAATGAGGGAACGCAAATCTTTTTACCAAAAAAATAAAAAATCCTAAACTTAAATGGAACGCGACAATAAAACAAATCTCCGGCAGCGCTCGGTATTCCATTGCCACAAAAAAGTAAAAAAAAAAGCCAAAATGGCGGCGTTTTATCGGAATTAATTCACGTGTAATTGGATTTATAGCCAGCGCGATGCATACCGCCAAATCCGTGGTGGCTAATTATGCTTAAGTTATTTTAACAGTATTTATTGTGCATTGGCCATCTTAATTCAGTGCTGAGCTTTAATCGTGGCAGCTGAATTCTCACTTCAGTGTTGGCACAAATTGCTTCTTAATTTAAGATTCGATGTGAAAGATATTTTTTTTATAAACAAACCAGTTCCTAATCGGTTTTACGCAAGGAGATTTTTCCCTGTTTGATCTATGCACATAAATAAAGATAAATAGTATATTTGTAAATTACTATAAACAGATTTTACACGAGATACCTATAAAAGAATAGTAATTCAATTTATGAAACTTCAATCTCTGTCTCTCTATCTGTTTGTCTGTTTTTTTCGGCTAATCTCTGTAATGGCTGAACCGATTTTACTTGAAATTTCACTGGTAGTAACTGGGCGATTAAAACCATGGGGAGCTAATATATTGAATTAATAGAAGTAAATTTGATAAGCAGATCAACTGCATGGGTATTCTCATTCCATTTCTACAACAAACTAGCATTGCTTGCGTAACTTAGATCCGGTTTAAAGGTTAAACAGAAAGTAAAATCGAGCTTCTTCAACGATCCCTCGAAGCGCCTTTATGCCCTCCATCACGAAGGATAGTAAAAGGTATTATTAGGTAAAAACTCGATAGTGTCTAGGATAAATAAATCCTTGAAATCTGGTAGTGTCAGGGTAGATGTAAACTTTCACACAAGCAAAATTTTTAGACTGTCTTTAATATTTTAAATTCAGTTAGTTTTGCACTTAATGTTGTCAGCAAAATTGCTTTAAGGTATTGGCAGAGTAGAACAAATGACGCTATACCACCTGAGACAGTGTAGACCAAATGCATAGGGTGGGGATGGGCAGCAGCATTCCCACCGCGAAAGCTGCGCTTAGCGATTGCCAACACGCTTGCCCATCGCGGCAATTATGGGCAATGGCTATATAAAGCAGTGGACTACCAACGGCAGTAATGATGTTGATAATGATAACGATTACAATCCAATGGGAGACATATCAAGTCCAATCCATCTTAATAATTTGTGTGATATAATTAATATGGCGATAGCTATTGTTCATCCATTAAATATAACTGGTACATTTTAAAAGGAACTGACACATATTTGTATTTATTCCTTCCTTCTAATTATGCGAGACAATAAATCAAACAACAGAGCAACATTTACAAAATAACATAAAGATTAGTGAGAACTGTTTAAAGTCTATAAATCACGGTGAGAAATGACAGAACCAGCGTTCGGTTGTAGAGAAATATGACAATTGGCTGTTCGAGACATTGGTTCGGAATTCATGGCATTATGATTGATAAGCAACGCCGGGCTATTGTTGTAGTATTTTAAGCACGATGTTTACGAGGTTAAGTTTAGTTTTAATGTAAGCGATTGTCTATTGAGACGTCAAAGTGACCTAGTTTTTTAATGACATGTTTTTTTTAAATGATCTTCCTATTCAAATTGGCTGATATGGAGAAAAGCATTCTGAGAATCCTTCTAGAGCAATTTAATTAATTGATTATTTAGAATAGTACTTTAAAAAAACATACACATGTTTATGGTGTTACAGGAGTTAGTTTTAGTTATAAGGCAATTAGGTAGGAGATATAAACTATCCTAAACATCTCTCAAGTTGAAATAAACTGCATACAGAAATGGAAAAAATGATTCAAATCAAGTTCAGTAGTTTAAAAGTTCAGTCTGAGCAAACAAATTTCCGAAAGAGATTTTAATGTATAAAGATGTCGAACAAGTGTTACAAAAAATTATGTATTATTCATATCTCTCGAATCGAATGCATATAAAAATGATTTGTTTATTCATAGGCCAAAACTATCTATGGAAAATGGACGGGCGATTCCACGTGTTTCAGTAACTATCATCAGCTTTTTTTTATGTCTTGTGACAAACAAGCGTTCACGTGATAATAAGCACATCAGAATTATAGTACAGTAATATCAAAAAGTATCACTAGCGCGTTGCCAACCTTGTGATTTGATGATATTATGTCACATTAACTAGTAATTTCACTGCCTCTCTCACCCTTCAAAAGACAGCAAAGCAAACACTGCTATTATCCGTGAGAATACCAATGCAAACCACCTTTTGTGTGACGTCTACCACATGAGAAGCTTATTTTCAGAGGTTATTATTTTATGAATTCTGTTATTTAAACCTTAGGTAGAACCTGCCATATCAATGTTAATCGGCAATTGCGAAGTGTAACACCATCACAAATAAATCACCACAGACACAACTAATTGACAGCAAAATTCTAAATTCAAATAAGAATTTATAAACATTATGAAATCGCGACACCGATAACTGAGTCAGGCGTAGCAGGACGCGTGAGGCCAATCTCCTTTTGAGGGTCTCTATATCTACCACTGTCACTCAAGCCGGCGTATTATTATTTAAAGCCATTGAAATGCCATTTCTGTAAAATACGCGGTTATACGAACACTAAGGCCATCACGACGGGAACAAGGGGGTAAAAAGAAAAAGTCCCATATCTCGTTATTATTTGGGGAACAATAGTGGCTGTATTGTCACATCCCGCGCGGCCCATGCAAATAATCATAAATAAATAAAAATAAATATGAGCCTCGATGTTCGATGTCTTATTTTAGGGACTGTGCTTGCGCCGATCTATGGTTCGCTGAATGTGGCTTGAAAGGTATTGTCTGTGTATTTTGTATCCTCCTTGATTTGCTATTATGGGCATGTCATTAATTATTTGTCTATGGTAATCAGGTTTTCTATTTGATCGTAATTTGCCGTTTTCTCGGCTTTAAAGTAAGAACTTTTTTTTGTTTTTTACTTGATCCATCCTGATACTAGAATAAACTTCTAGGTAATGCAATATAAAAGAAGCAATATAGGCTATCAAATGGCTTTCACGCGTTTCAGCTACAAGGAATATCAAAAAAGATAAAAATCATATTACCAATTTTTAACATGCTTAGGATGTCGATTCACAAAGCTGCCCTGTTAGAAACAGTTTGTAGAGGCTTATATCCATCAGTGGCCGTCCTACAGACGATATGATGATGATGATGATAGCTCATATTTGGGTGCGACAGGATTTACTTAATACTGTAATATGAACTGCGAAATGTCTACGCCAGGATTTAATGATTACGCCACATTCAATAGTCTTGAATTTAGTTTACTGAATTAAAATATCGTTTTACATAGAGTTTTTCTAACTGCATGCATAGATATACAATAAGACCTCAAAAAAAGATCGTTTACATTTGTACCTCACTTTTACCTATTTCTACCACCAAATACAGTGTTCGCATTGCTGTGTTCCGATTTGAAGGGTGAAAAAGGCATAGCTGGGCAAAGTGACAGTTGGATAATGTGACATAATATCTTTAAGTCATAAGGTTTGTAATGCACTAGTGATATGCTTCTTGTCGTTCGTTTATCGTTTCTTGCTGGAAGAACCTCCTAGATCTCTTAGATCACATTGCGTTAAATGTATTAAATAGTTTTACCGGCAGAGTAGAATAGTAGGGAGACAGGGAGAGGACTATATACCAGGCGTCATGAGCGGCAACTGTGGAACCGGAACTGATAGATGGATAGGTGGTATATCTACTCAAGGCAGCGTGACTCAAGTGCCACAAGGCAGGGATGGTTTGCATGTTCTTCGCGAAGCTACACTCTGCGATTGTCATCCCATCCTTCTTGGAGAGGCCTGTGTCCGCCCCGCCATTGGGCGATTTACGATTGCTATGCTAATGAGACGATTTTAAGAAGTCATAAGAATACATAAGAAACTTGCGTGTAAATAATATATTATATCCCATCTAGAGATTCTATTTCAACCCCATAACAAGCCGCTGTCCAAACAAGTCGCTCTGTCGAACCGGCGCCACGCATTTGTAACAAATGCCGCCATATTGAAAATAAAGACGCGGGATAGTCACAAAACGAGGACCGTAGACATTGTATTTACTCTATATTTATGTACGGCGGTTGCCAGCGCGCGATTTATTAATGTTGCCATGTAAATGACTACGTATGCTCGTGTGCTTGTAACCAATAGTAATTTCTCCTTGAATTAGAATGGTTTATATTACATTTTGTGGATATATTGTGATATTTTTAAGATAAAAAAATTTGGAAAGGAAAAAAAAAGTAAAGGGGAATATTTTGCAAAGAAATTCTTTAAGCACTTTCATAAGTGGTGCAGTCACTAAGTCGTGCCTTAGTAGAAACATAATTCGGTACATTCATGTTGTAAATGTAAGAAAAGTTTTTTTTAAATAATCTATGTTAAAGAAAATAAATAATAATAAATTCACCCAACATCTCATACATTGCTCTGATGCCATAATATGTCGTTTAAAGCACTTATGTTACGGATATCAGACACCAGATTAATCACAAATGTTATGCTTTATATCATATTTATAACACCCAGAAACAGAACAAACACAAATATTCATAGCAGAAATGGTTGTATTGGGTTGGGGTCGAACCCACAATCTTTAGTTGCTAGAGAAATATAAATAAAACAAGCCTTCTTTTTCTTATGGCGCAGTAAGTAGCCTTGCAAATGAAATATTACTGTGTCTATCTGACGTCTATAAAAATAAAATCATAATTATAACAGCAGTCGTAAAAAGTCCACTGCAGGACTTAAGACTCTCCAAGAAAGGAGAAATATTGCCCATAATTGCCGCACTGGGCAGGTGTGCTGACAAACGCAAAGCGTTTGTCAGCACGCGAGCTTTTAGATGGAATGCTGCAGCCGAAGGTACTATCACGCTGCCGGTACGGCCAAGCAGATACATTAAAAATATTAGCTTAAAAAATAACATGGATAAATATTGAAAGCGTTATGGCATAGGCCGCATATGTCTGATTGTGAAAAAATGTCTGAGTTGAACACTCACAACTGAACGACTTGAACCGTAAAATATTTTTTTTATATACGACATTACATATATAAGGAGAGGCATATAAAAGTAAATAGTTTCCACAGAGTCTTTCTACCTAATAACCAAATAAAAACCTCCATCAGCTCTGAAGGCACAATCAATGCTATATACCTGCAAACTTTTTATTCTCTACACATTCGCTTTTGCGTCATTCAATTCGACATACTTACATTTGCTGTAAATAATAAACTAATAGAACTCTATTACAAATGCATTAGAGGTGTATTTAGCTTGATTCCTATTTGACAGAGAGGTTTTGCGTATGCAGAAATGGTAGTTGAGCGAGTTTTCCGGGCGAAATTGGAAAAATATACCCATTTTCACAATGGCAACGCGGCGGGCCGCGCCAATTTGAATATAGATTAGAAAATGTGACGGCGTGCACTCTAATATGTTTCTATAGTGTTGGGATACTGCGTTTGTATCTTTAATTTAGTTTGAATCGCTAATTGTTTCGTTTTACTTCACAGATCGCACAAGCTCGACTATTTATCAACCTGCCAGTTTGGATATCCTATATACAATTATAAACATAAACCATTTAAATAAATGTAATACATATTTGAACCGTGGGGTACCGGCAGAGTTGAATAGTACCTCTCTTTGTACCAGGTGTCGTAACAGGCGATATCAAATCAAATTACTTCTTTGTAATTCAAGCTTACCACAAAGCACAGTACATCATTTGAAATCAGTCGAATTCATACGAACAATAATTATTTAAAACACCGGGTGTTGTGAGGAACCGGAACAGTAGAAAAGGACCTCCATCACCAAGGACTTCTGGCGTGACATACGACTTTACTGGCGTTGTACAAATGCAATGTGGCAGGGATGGGCAGCAGTATCCTTGTACCAAAGCTACGCTCTGCGATTGCCGACGGGCCCCAATGGTGCAGATTGTAGTGAACATATCTTGTATGCCATGTGTTTGTGGGTCATGGGCTCTGTCATGTATGCCATGCAGGACAAACATTTATATGATAAATATTAATGTTGTCTAGTTAATATAAATGTGTCTGTCTGTTAAATATGCATTTAAGCTTTATATTTGGGATTCTTTTATTATATAATGTCTGTAACACAAGAGCTTTAAGCAACTTACTTGGAGTCAGGTCAATGTATAAGATATTGTGAGAATTTATTGCCACCACGCCCAGTATGCCAATTATATTATTGGACAAAGTAACGAAATGATTATAAATCACTTTGGGCGGCTTATGTCCTGCAGTTGATGTCTTGCGGTTAATATGATAATGTTGATGATAAAATCATATATGTTTTGTCTATTTCATTCCCTCTTCGGCATCTATATATATATATATATATATATATAAAAGGAGAAGTTGACTGACTGACTGACGTATCTACGCAAAGCCTAAACTATTAGGGTTAGAAACTTGATATTTTGCAACTATTATAACATAGGAAAGCACTAAAAAAATATATTTTTTAAATATACACCCTAAATGGGTAAAACGAGGGTGTAAAATTAGTAAAATTTGATGTTTTTAAGTAATTCGAATGAAATTCAGTATAAAAGTTTTTCATTTAAAGTAATGAAACACGTGTAAAATAATTTTTAAAAACATCTCTTAAGAAGGTAAAAGGGGTATTCGAAATTGGTATAAAAGTTTTACGACTGAAAGCGCAGCCCCCACGGTTTCACCCGCGTTCGTAGTTAGTTGAATAAGATCGGATTTTGAATACGAGTAAGATTTTGATCTTATTCAAAATCCAATTAACAATAGCAAAATAAAAACAGATATCGATAACTGCATCACGCCCAAACCATCCCTACAGGCAGCAGGTAGGTATTACTCCGGTAATAGGTCCCCCCTACTACACCCCCTACCTTCCCCGACCCCTCCCCGCATCCCGATCCCCGGCGGCCGTTCCGCCGTTTTCCCTGGCACAATCAAACACGGTGGATTGAGCAATTTATGCCTATTTGCTATGCAAACGTTTATTGCGTTATTAAAGAGTTGATATTGCTTAATGGTAACATGATATGTTTTTTATTTAAGTCATTTGATTTCCGTAATGTGTCCGAATGGTTAAAGGAAAATGTTTAAGTTGGATCTGAAACTGTGTATTAAGGAAAAAGTATCCTAGATTAAGTTAAACGCCTAACTTTTTATGTATGGTTCATCATCATCATCACCATCATCATATCAGCCATAAGACGTCCACTGCTGGATATAGGCCTTTCCAAATAATCTCCAATAGGGCTGATTGTATGCGGTCTTTGTCCAGCACGATCCTGCGGTTTTAGTCACATCATCTGTCCATCTTGCGGCACCTTACACTGCGCTTGTCGGTGCGTGGTCTTCATTCCAGAACCTTACGACTCCATCGGCCATCGGTTCTGCGTACCAAATGCCTTGCCCACTGCCACTTCAACTTATTAATCCGTCGGGAAAAGTCGGTAACTTTGATTCTGTTACGAATCTCCTCATTCCTGATTCGATCGCCCCAAGAAACTCCGAGCATTGCCCTCTCCATAGTTCGTTGAGAAACGGAAAGGGTGCAATGCTCGTTAGCTCTATGGATGGTTGGACTTTTAAAAAACATATTTCTATTGTTTTATTTCTATTATTAATTCAAGTTTTAGATCTTCGTGATGGTCGCAAGTCATCGCAGTCTACAGACGTTTGAATTATCGCGAAGATATCATGACCGCACCAATCGTACGACCTGAAGATCCCTCTTTATAATGGAACACAGCAGGACGAACACTGCTGTTAGCAAATGAGGCACGAGGAGCTGTGCAAATGAACCACTAGTGTTGATAATATATTTCCAGTGTGGCATAGTGTGTGTTTTTTAGTTCCGTCTATATTACATTTCTCATTATTCTAAGAGAATGACCCGGTCGAAAGTACCAAGAATAAACAATCATGTATGATATGACTAATACGAGTAAGGAAAGTGATAGAGGGACCTTGATGTGCCACAGGCGTGATGTTTGTGTTTATTTATGCATTTATGAACATCCATCCAGACTGATCCAGACAAATGATCGAATAGTTGTTATTTCTGCTTCTATTTGTCTAAAATATATGCTCATTGTGTAGTTATAATGTTACAGCCGTAGAACGTTAGACAAAAACTTCCCCAAAAAAGGAGCGATTCTGCCCAAAATTGCCGAATTGGGCTGGCGTGGTGTTAATCGCAGAACGTAGTTTAACAACAGGAAGCAACTGCCTATCTGCCCAATGCATTTGAGCTCCGCTGATTCGAGTAAATATACCGCCATCTGTGTATTCCGGTGTCAATTGCGTTATACGATACCTGATTTTGAGGGAGAAAGTATTTTTTATTTAACTCAGCCCTACAGAACATAATTGTGTATATTATTTGAAACCATTGTATTTTTTCAACAGATTCTATTAGAAGCTTTAAGAGAGTATTTATCTAAGGGATTTAAAAGCACTTTTTTTCAAGTTCGGCATATCCGGGCGGCCCAAGTACTCGAGATAAGGTGGTGGCAAATCTGTTACTCTGCCACTATTGACTGTACGGGTGTTTGTTTATAAACACGACGTTGGTGTTCTGGTGTAAAAAGTTAAGTGGCGCTTAATGAAACTTAATAGGGTGAGGGGTGGCTTTTTCTGCTATTATGGAATTTACATGAGAAATTATGAATGATTGATCCTTATTTAGGTATTCTACTTACATACTATATGACGGACCCGATGGTGCAAGGACCCGATGCACTAGGCAAGCGTGTTGGCAATCGGACAGCGCAGCTTTTCCGACGAGATCCTGCTGCCCATCCTCACACTGTGCAATGAGCTACACTGTTTCGGATGAATATACTGCCACCTGTCGTTTCTGGTACCTTAGACGCTGACTCTGTCTGGTACCTCATATTAGCAACTCACTCTCACCTATTTCTACCGCCAAATTTTTGAACTAATACCGCATTATTTGCATAGCTGTTCCGGTCTGAAGGGTTAGAGAGGCAGTAAATTTACTGGGTGATGTAGCATGATATCATTGTGATATTAAGAGCTTGAGTACGATTGTTTGTTGACCTGGTCTAATTAAAAAAAAACTGGTTGATTACTCAAAATGGTAGCGAAAAAACACGCCCTTTACGGTCATCGGTTTATGGGTTATGTATTCATTTTGCATGAGGTAGATCTTACAAAGGTCGGCTGCATTGGTGCCTAACTCTCACCTATTTCTACCGCTGAATTGCAGTGTTCGCATTGTTGTTCCGGTTTGAAGGGTGAGAAAGGCAGTGAGATTACTGGGTAAATGTGACATAGTATCTTTAGTTCACAGGGTTGGCGACACACTGGTGATATCTTTGTGATGACACGAGCGTCTATGGGCTGCGGTCACGTTTACCATCAAGCGGACCGTATGCTTCTTTGCTGACTTCATAATATAAAACAAAATCACACGAAACTTCGCTGTAAGTGTCCAAAAAAAGCGCGCCTCGTAAGAAGTAGGCGCATGTAATCCGGTGTAGTCGCGCAGGCGCCGGCTCTTAACACTCTGTCAATATTGGCCAATTTTTTTTCCAAGGGACGGGAACTTTACCGTCTTAATGTTACTTGATCTCTTTAAAACAAACGTCTGATCTAAAGTGGGTTAAAGAAAGCGATTAAATTAAAAATAAAAGTAATTAAACAAATTCTTTTACGGTGGAATTTCGGGTTATCCCAAAAGTCGTATCCAACGTATCGTAACGTGAACGTTAGTAATTTTTTTAATGATTTTATTTATTTTTTCGTGATGTTTTATATTTAACTATATATGTTGCAGCTAATAATGATTCATCAACATCATACCAGCTATTGGGAAATCCAATTTTGGACATAGGCCTCTCTAAAAAGGAGGTTTTTTGCCCATTATTACCGTGTTGGGCAAGCGTGTTGGCAATTGTAGAGCGAAGCTCTCGCGATGGGGATGCTGCTGCCCATCCCCACCCTGTGCATTTGAGCTGCACGCTTTGGTTGGATATACCGCCATCTGTCGGTTCTAGTACCGTAGTCACCTTTTACGACACTTGGTGTAGTCGGAGGTACTATTCTACTCAGCCGGTACCTCACGGCAAGTTCATCAATAAACATCCCCACCCAGGCTAAATATTTATGTGATGAACATTTGTGTTTGTTTTGTGTCAGGGTGGTACATACATTTATAGTACCATATTTGTAAGTGTCACATTTGTTGGCTATCTTATCTCAGAATCAGGTCAATCTTAAAGCTGCTATATGAATTCTTATCAATATTTTAAATTGATACTCAAATTATATTATTTCTATTTAAATAGCTCCGAGGACAAAACAACGTTATTGTTTGTTTTGAAGTTGTCGACTTACATCTTCTCTCACCGGCGTGCCGTTTATACCCCCTCAAAAGCCACCGGCTCGCTTTTATCTCCCGACTACTTAGTATGGACCCTTTCAGATTATGGTTTATTAGTAATATCTGTTTAGGGGGTTCAAACGATTGCTAAGTTCCTACTAAGTATTGTATATAAAGTAATTCAATTATACGAGATAAGCGGACTATCATTTTTTGCAGTACCTATGGTTGACATTCTCGTATTTCATTTGTCATATCCCACGGAAAATATTTTTCATCATTCCGAGGTACTGCTAGAGGTGTATCTCAGACAAAGGTCGTCTATATTAATACCTCATTCACACCTTTTCTCACCAGCAGTGTTTGCATTGCTATATTCCGATTAGAAGTATGAGAGAGGTTGGCATCGCGCTAGTGATATCCTTGTGATAATACGAGCGTTTGTACGCTGTGTTGACGCTTGCTATCACGCGAATAGTGTATATGTTGTAACACTTAGTCACATAAATATATACTTAAATATGCTTGACATACAAGGCAGGCACGGTGACAATGGTGGTGCCAATCACAGTGCGTAGACGCTTCATACCGTCTTCTTTCGGATTTAGTAACTATCACTGAACATTCAACTCAGCTTTTAAAATATGCATAATATTACACGGAGCCACTATCACATATTATCACGTCATATGATATTTTTTTGGAATATCCTTACTAATATTATAAATTCGAAAGTAACTATGTCTGTCTGTCTGTTACGGAATCACGCTTAAAATTCTGAACCGATTTAAATGAGATTTGGTATACAGATAGTTTGAAGCTTTAGAAAGGATATAGGCTACTTTTTCATTCGACATAAGAGTTGTACAGAGTCGAAAGGGGGGATGAAAAGTTGTATGGAAGTATCGCTATTGTTAAATCTAGAAGCTTAAAACTTATTATTTAGGCTATTGATATATAAATAAATATAACATTCAAAGTTTATATAAGTTAAAGTAAAAAGGTATGGTGCCCAAAGAAACTACTGCATGCGGATGAAGTCGCGGGCACAGCTAGTATTCTGTATAAAAGAAACGATACACTTTCCTTTGTTATATTAATGAGTGCTTATTATAAACCATTTACGAGTATGACGGGTTCAATGGGGCAAATTATCGTGATTTTGAGTGTTAAAGGTCGTCGTCTGATCTCCTCCCAGAAATATTTATATGATGAATATTTGTATTTGTTTTGTGTCTGGGTGTTATTTATATGTATCTAAGTATGGTATTTTTAACTCTTCTATTGTCTGACATTTGTAACACAAATGCTTTATTCTACTTATCTCAAAATCAGGCAACGTATGAGATATCCAGTGATTTTTTTTAATCAAGTTGTGTTTATAATAGCCCCAGTTTTTAAACTACTAATCTAAGAATAATATGGATAAAAAAATTAAAAGAAATAAACAGCACACATTAGATTTTTTTACAAAATTGACAAAATAGCTGTGCTATTTTCATTATTACAGGCATATATTGACAACACTTTGCTCATACTTCAAGTGTGTGTAGGTTTCCCCACCAGCCCGTCTTTCCCACCACTTGAGACATAATCAAACAAGTGCGGACGGCGCCTCAGGCGGATTAGCGATCCTTTATACTGCCGATACACACGCTAATATTTGAACACCTTTGTGAGTCCGTTCACACGATGTTTGATCTGCCAACATGCGTAGGAAGTCGGCAAATGAAATATTATATTTATTTTTGCTATGCTCATAATGGTATATTCGAGTACTGATAGAATTAGCGACAGCTGCTTATGGGCATTGTTGGATATAGTTTCGCAAACGATTGCTTAGATATTTTTTTATAGTTGATTTATATGGAAGAATTGGGTTTATGTGGTTTCCATTACTACCCAGAGCAAATATTTATATGATGATATTTGTGTTTGTTTTATGTCTGGGTGTTAAATATGTGAATTTAAGTATTTTTGTGATTCTTATGTTTTCTGCCATCCGTAACACAAGTTCTTTAAGCGATTTATCACGGAATCAGGTCAATGTACGAGATGTTAAGGAAATTTATATATTTTTTATATTAATATGCAGGTTCCTTATAAAGGTAATCTTAACTAACATTACACAGAGAAACGATTTCTATGTAGTTTTAATTGGTCACTATAAAGATAAATTTACTGAAACAGTACAGAAAGCGGTATTTTTTAATAAGAAGCATAGTTTAAGTAAGGTATTACCAGGGTACAATGAATTGATACTAAAGCTACATAACTTGCCTGATTAAACATGAGATTTCGAATCTTACGGATAGTCGTCAGTAACATTCAATTGAACCATACATATTTAAATATTAACCACATTGTATAATGTACTTGAAACCGAATAAAAATATCAGTATAAGTTTTATTACTAATGTATAATTATGAAAAAAATTATAATAAAACTAATTAAATCAACAGACGCAACTGCTCGTAAATTCTAAATAAAATCGAGCGCCATTTTGGAACGAAACAATAAGGATTTTAGCTGAACTCTTATGTCATATTTGACGTAAGCTTGACTCATTCTATATCTAAAATGATATGGCTAATAAAATTAATAATTTACGTATATAACACGCGTTTCATAATTCTTTGGTTACTATAAAAATAACCGCACATAATCTTGCAAAATAAGTTTCTGTTCAAAAACATTAGAATTTTTATAACAGCATTCAAATTGAGAACAGTTCCATTCTAAATTTAAAACACCAATAAGATGTATAAATCAACTCATTCAAAATTCTGGTCCGACCCTATTGTCACTCCAAAATTATAAAAGAAAATATACATTTCCCACAATAGAGTCCCGTTGTGTTTACTATGTTATAATGTGTTTAATTGTTTTAAAAGTATGACAAAATGGGGACACATCGCTTCAGCTGGTCTAAGGTCTATATAGAGTAGCTACAAACAGAGAAAACCATTGCATTAATACTGGTATAGCATATTTTATATTTCAATTAGATTTTATATATCTAACTTCGTTTGTTTTAAACTTACGCGCAGTTATATAACTGCGTTGGGCTTCAGGTATATAATAGGGTTTATTGTCTCGGTAAAACCTTAATTGGAGATTACCAAACGTCAAGATTATAGAGAAGTTTTGATCAAACATACAAAGCAATTGTTTCTAACCCAGACCTAATTACTTGCTTCGTCAACATTTCTTTTCTATAATTTGGTCATCGTATTTCGTTCATACATTCGTTCGTTCGACCGCAATCGTAGACTTTATCATTACTCTTTCAACGTTATATTAAAAATACACCATATCACATACATTAACCATACAACTTTGTCATACAAAGCTTAAAGCGCTGGTGTTACGGATATCTGACAATAGAGCTATTAGAAATATAATACTTAAACTATAATAAATTTTAACCTCATAAATGCTTTCATCTGGGTTGGGATCGAATTCACGTCTTCTGGCGCTTAAGACAGAGACTCTATCGAATGCGCCATTAGGTTCACCAAATATTACCCATAATATATTATTTCACATAGCATGGTCCTATTATATACCTTATATAATATAATATCATATCTTTTAACCTGTTGCTTTCTCTAATCATTGAATATATTTTTTTGTAAATACTGCGTAAAGATTTAGTTTTTTAGATTATCGTGTCGCACTTAGCATTAATTACAGCTGAAAACTTAATGTTTTAAATTAAAATTTAAGTTTCTGTCTAACTACTATGCTCTACAAAGGTCCCTCATCCATCAATCACAGGGCAATGGTTAATCGTAGCTCAAATATTTGAGTTAGGCTTTAAAGCAGGATTTGCGTTGGGAGCGTTCGCTACTCGCCCGCCCCGCGGTGTCGCCTTACCTTGTTTGAATATCGCCGTTTTTGTAACGACTTTGATCATTTTCGGACCCTGTGTTTGTCTAAAAGCGTTAAGTGGCAAAAAGACTCGTCATCTTGTCCTCAAAATATAATAAATAAGAAGGTAGGGTGGATGTATTTTTCTGAACTTTCTTTTTTGTATTACCTATAACTTTATACATCGCAAGTTAAATATTACACAGTGGGAATAGGCAGCAGCATCCTCGTCTCGAAGCGGCATTCTGCGATTACCACCTCGCCTGCTCGGCAATATTTTGCAAAAACTGGACTTTCTATGGCTGATATGATGATACGTCGCAATAATATATTTAGTACTAGCTGTGCCCGCGACTTCGTCCGCGTGGATTAGTTTTTTTGGGTAACATACCTCTTTACTTTAGCTTATATAAACTTTGAATGTCATGTTTATTTATATCGAATCAATGGCCTGAAAAATAAGTTTCAAGTTTTTAGCTCTAAAAATAGCGATACTTCCATACAACTTTTCATCCCCTTGCAACCCTAATTTAGAATTAAAAACAGCCTAAGTCCTTTCTCAGGGTCTAAAGATTGCCTGTGCCAAATTTCATCAAAATCGGTTGTAAGGTTTAAGCGGGAAAGCGTAACAGACAGACAGACAGACAGAGTTACTTTCGCGCTTATAATAATATATGGGATAATTTCTAAAGATATCGTGTATCACAGCTCAGATCTCAGCCACAGAATTGCATTTGTATGCGCACACTCATGCAATTAAAAATATACTGCTATACAACGCTTCGGAAAAATGTGTTTTCCATTTGATTTCATATAAAGCGTGCGATGTATTTTTTTTCCGCCTGTGTTTTACTATTCTTTAAAACACTGAGCTATGCATTTTGAACCAATGTAAGGTTTTGTACACGCTTGTCACAAAAACCTTCTAGGTTGCGAAAAATTGTTCCTAATTGACAATGGTATAAATGGTATAGAAAAAGTATAAAATGGACCTTTTGATTTCTTTTTAAGTTACTATTAATGAAGTAAGTGCTGAAGTTTGACGGGCTCGAGTGTGCAGATGGTAGTAATCCTATCCTTCATCCACATATGTTTATAGTGAGATTACTGTTTGCCCTGTTTCTGGGTGTTAATAAAAAGTATTATTTGTGATTCTTCTGTTATCAGATGTCCGTCACACAAAGCTACTTACCACGGAGTCAGGTCTATGTATAAGATGGCGCTGCGTGTATGTCCAAATATATTATTTTCTACTTGTACATCTTTCAAACACGTTATTTTTCTTTAACATTTTTATGTTCGAAGTTTGTTTTGATTTACGGCAATCATTTCCAATATTTTTTTACTTGAATGTAATATGTTAGTCAACTTGTCATCATAGTCTATTTGAAATTATTTTTCTAAAACACTTATTAAAACAAACTTGTAGATTTATTTAATCAAACAGGTTATAAATTCTCTATTAAACATACCAGCGTAAAATCTATACCTAAAAATCTAGATGGCACGTCAGCTAAGATGTGCCAACAACAGTCTATTGTTTTAGCTCCACGGGCCTAAATTTAGCCTAGTCTAGGTCTCAATGAATAGCTAAGGCATCACACGCTATCTTTACGCTATTTGGGCACACTGAAGGGATGCTGGCAGGATGACGTAAGAAGATAATTTTGAAAACAATACACTAGTTTGTAGGCTGTCTCCGACACGTCAAAGTGATATGTGAAGCTTTAATAAAGCATAAATTAATTTCTGATATTGCATTAAATTCTGTCAGGAGTTAAGAAATTATGCATACCGCTACATGTACATGAAATAATTATAAAGTATGAATTAAATATTTTCAAGTAAAGTCATAAAAAATATACTTTTATATTAATAAAAATATTCAGGCGTAACATTGTTGTTACTTTTGAAAACGGCTGCTGTGACATAACTGAGACGTTCAACATACAATGTCAAAGTTATTGATGGACGTTTTAAAAGTAAATTAAAAAAATATTATTAAAAAAAAGTAAATTAAAAGTCAGTTTTTTTCCGTGAGAATAGAATAGTACCTACCTCCTCTTTTACCGGGTGCCTTAAGAGGCGAGTGTGGTACCAGAACCGACATATGGCGGTATATCCACACGAAACAGATTACCCAGCGTGACACCTGAAGAATGAATAAATTATATTTATCACAACAGCAATTGGAAGCCTCCACCAAAAATGGGAAATTATGCCCACAATTGTCGCGCTGCGCAAGCGTGTTGGCTATCGCAGACGCAGCTTTCGCGACGAGGATGCTGCTGTCAAAGCTCTGTGCATTTGAGCTATGCTGCTTCTAATGGATACACCACCTTCGGTCGGTTCTGGTACATACGGTTTTAATAATTAAATTTGGTGGACAGGTTTTAGCGGCAAAACGTAACAGACAGACAGGCAGAGTTACTTTCGCATTTATAATATTAGTAGGGATTCTAATTCTAAGGACTAATACGAGTTAAAAAAGCGAATACGAACATATCAGTTATGAACAGCTTGATATTGTCAATTAATTTGCCTTTATTTCATTATTATCTAAATTTTATTTTAATTTTATTGTAATTCTTGATAATTTATTCAAAAAATGTTTGCAATTGCTCAAATGCACAGGGCGGGAATGCTGCTGCCCATCCTCGCCCAGTTCGTTTAAGCTGCACTGTTTCGGATGGATATACAGCCATCTGTAGGTTCTGGTATCTTAGTCGCCTCTTACGACACCTGGTGCCACCTACTGCCACTCTGGTACATACGGTTTTAATAATGCAATAATAATTATCTTTCGCATACTAATGCCTAAAATAGTTATTATCGCATTTCTGTGAAAAAACATACTATTAAAAAGTATATCTCTTTATGCTTTTTTTAGTAGCCTAAAAACATAAATCTGATGATTTCTTGGTTCTTTACTTTTGAAATAATTTATTAAGCAATAAGATCGCTTCGAGACCAAAAGTCTTAAACGCCATTTTATTAACTCAGCACACAACCTACCATATAGCAGCGCAGCGCCTCACTAATCATATAAAACTTAGGGGCGTGCGCCGGAAGCGAATACCGCCATACATCATTCTGGCGCAAGGTATAACACTTGCACTGTCGTCCAGTATGTTTTGTACCGCCGCCCTAAAATATGGCGCATGCCATCGCAATCGCTTGTACCATCTGGGAAAATTATAACCGGATCCGTGTATGTTTTGTGGAAATTTCGTGATAATGAAAAGTGTTTGTTGGAATAACGGCGCGGTGATAGCATTGAGTTATCGTCTCGTGTTGGAAGTCGTGCTGGTGTATATTAATGATGAGACCCAGGATTGGGGACTATTATATCATATCATGTCATACCAGTAATTGAAAGTCCTGCTGGACATAGGACTCTCCAAGAAAGGAGGTTTTTTGCCCATAATTGCCGCGCTGGGTAAGCGTGTTGGCAATCACTAAGCGCAGCTTTCATGAAGGGGATTCTGCTGAAACTTAAAATTTTGCTCGCACAGGGATTCTTTTTTAGCGTGAGGTAATATGAAAGGATGTCTGAAAATTCATCCCCTAAAGGGGTAAAACGGGGGTGCAAAGTATAAAACATTGCTGTTTTTTAAAAAAAATCTAATGAAATTCAGTATGAAGCTACTTCATTGGAAGTCATGCCTTAAGGGGGTAAAAAGGCGGTACAAAGTAAATTGCTCAAATGCACAGGGCGGGAATGCTGCTGCCCATCCCCGCCCTGTGCGTTTGAGCTGCACTGTTTCGGATGGATATACAGCCATCTGTAGGTTCTGGTATCATAGTCGCCTCTTACGACACCTGGTGCCTGGTGGAGGGAGTACTCTGTTGATACCTCACGGCAAGATATTGTATTAGTTACGTAATATGTATACGATGATAATACAATACAGTTAGATTACTAATAAAAGGTAATGTGTTCACATAACAGAGATCATACGACTGTATAACAAAACAGTCATATGAAATACAGGACAGTCAGATTCACTAAATATTCAATGAAGTCATCAGATCAATGTACACTATAAAGCATCCAAAGTACATAATATCGGGGAGCATATATACGACTGAATTATTCCAATAGCTCCGTCGAGAGGCAATGCTGAATTCCTAACTGAATTCGAATGGCATTAGGAGATACGCATCTTTTGCGTGTGGGCTGGAACGGTTTCGGCTATTGATGGCAGCTTTCTAAGATTGTTTTATGAGATTAATATTTCGCATTATTGGTCCAAGAGAATTATTCAATACATAATAATTTAAGTCGTGTAAGATATTTTGGAGTCTTGCGGTAACGTCTGTGTTAAATAGTACTTTCCTCAGTACCAGGTATCGTAAGAGCGGACTAAGGTACCGGAATCCACAGATGGTACCTACGGTATTTCCATCCTAAACAATGCAATCTGCGCTCTGCAATTGCCACCACGATTGCCCAGGGAAAAATGTCCCCTATCTTGGGAGGCCTATTTCCAACAGTGGACTTTCTATATCTGACTACCAAGAGTTGCGGGGATTCCTTAGTTCTGTTCTTGCTGATATCCGTTACAAAATTCCTTTTACGCTTCTTTTCTCGGAGTCAGATCTACGAGAATATTTGCGAGAATTATTATTATTTATTTAGCGAATACTTGCAATGAATCTGTCGTAAGTAAGATTCTAAATATTGTTTTTAAACAACTTGACAAACAAGCATACAGTCCGCGTGGTAACCAATGGCGTGGTAGCCTGTATACGCTTGTAATATAAGGTCATAAGGATATCACCAGCGCGTTGGGGCTTGAAAATATTATTTGACATCAACCTTTAAACTGGAACACAGCAATGCGTACCTACACTGCTATTTGAAGGTAGAAATAGTTGCCAGTGAGGTACCAATGCAGATGACTTTTTTTTTTTTTTTTGTTTTTTTTTCGGATGAACCTAGTGCTGGACTACTCAGACGTCAATTCCAGCGCCACCGAACAAGAGGGCGGGGCCTCTCATAGATGAGAGGTCCGATGCCCGTAAAATAATCTCGCGTGCCCCGCGGCCGAGGCCGCGGCCGCGCGGTCGCACTGGGCCGCGAGGGCTCGCGAGATTTAAGCGGGACCGACGGCGTGTCCGAGGGCGCCTCTAGAGGCTCGACCTAGGCTAGCAGATGACCTTTGTATGAGGTCTACCTCATGTAATATCGTGTAACTCAATTATCACGAATATGATTAAGAAGTGTGTGTAAACAGGTTCGCTCATCAATGAGCGACGTTGCTTATTGTTTTTATTAAAGATTTGACGCCACAATATAAATGTAGGTGTATAAATAAATAACACTTCTCACTGTTCATTTGGTTTGGCGCCATATTTTGTACTTAAGGAGGTACCTACTTAAATTACAACTATTCGACAACTTGAGTTCAAGTTGCGTTTTGATATAAATAAACAGTAATTACCACAAATGCAAGATTATTAAAATATAGTTAATATGCAACAATTATAACGAATTTAAATTAATAGGTTTTGAAAATTGACAAAAGAAGTTAGGAAATATTAATTAGATAATTTTTTGTTCTTCGCAATTCTTTGGAAATAAATCAGTTTGATTAATTTCACTCTTTATTATTCTGTTTCATTTAAAATATAACGAAGGTTTATATAAATTATTTAGTACCTACCTACCCCATAAATATAGAAAATAAAACCTTGTTTTTATCTTTTATTTAAATATGTGATTTAAGTACAATAAAAACGTTATCGTATAAAATCCATTTGCTATATAAAATGATATCCCTAAATCCACGCGTACATTAAACAGATCCCTTAAGTGTTTTTAGCCGATCAAAAGAAAACATTATTTAAATAGCATAGAAGCCACGTTTGTTTGTCTCACCGGTTTATGATATACTATGTTTTGCCCGCGACACTGTCTACACTTTATTTACCTCTTCCAAGTATATAAAGCGCTGTAAGCCTAAATAAAGAGGTCATTATGGTCATAATTATAGTGGTGTCTTTTATTCATACTATTGTACCTAACCTTTTCACGACATTGCATGGCGACCACCCTGCCTGTGCTGCCCGTGGGTAGTGCTGGGCAGATGGTTTGTAAAACTGTGTTTTACAATTACAGGAAAGTGGTAAAATATAAGATTTTTTTCAATCTATAGAAACTTTATGCCTGATTTCTATGTTAAACTACGACATGTACTACATGTACATGTGAAATTAAAAGCAACAGAATTAAATAAGAAACATTTTTGCTAACATTGTATTATCACGTTCTATGGTAGCTTCTGTTTGTCTAGATTGAAAGTATGCCTAGTCTAGCAGGATAAGAATCCTTAATAAATGGATAAGCTTAATTTATTCAAATCGGTTTACCGCATTTTGGCAAAAGAAGAAACTTTCACAAGTATAATTTTAGTATAAAAATCCGCCATAATTCTAGAAGCGGTGTCACGAATCGGTATTTTTTTCTTGTGTAATTAATTGTCAGCACCAGGTTTATATGGAATCAATGATATAAGCACCGTGGTATTAGCCGTGAGGTACTGGCAGAGTAGAATAGTACCTCCATCTGTACCAGTATAAGACGATTAAGATAAGAGTAAGAGATGGCGGTATATCCATCCGAAACAGTGCAGCTTAAATGCACAGGGCGGGGGGGCTTATGTTCAGCAGTGAACTTTTAAATGGCTGGTACGATGATCTAACAGTTATTTTTCATCTTTAATGCTTATTTGTGATTATAAGAACTATTTTATACACTTTATTTTATTTTTTATGTTCGGAACAACCCGAATTACCCATTCTATATAAAAATCAAATGGCCGTGAGGTGCCGGCGGAGTAGTATGGTAACTCTTATGTACCAGGTGTCGTAAGAGATGACTGAGGTACCAGGACCGACAGATAGCGGTATATTCATTCAATACAGTGTAGGGCAAATGCACAGGCTTCATGCTCAGGCAGGGGTTGGGCAGCAGCATTCCTGTTGCGAAAGCTGTGCTCTGCAACTGCTTGCCCGGCGTGGCAATTATGGGAAAAAATCCACCTTTCTTGAGGAAGCCTATGTTTTGCATTGGACTTCCAATGGCAGGTATGATGAAGATGATGATATCGAAATCTAATATCCCCTCTTTGGTTACCTAGATGTTGTGGGTATAGGATAAGCGGCCTATCTTATGTAAAATAGTAATGTTTTATTCTATAACAACAATGAACTCGGTGTACAATAAAGAAAGTTTGATGACACTCTTTTGATAAAAATATGCTTTAAAATATTAAGTAGTTTTATATTAGTCAATATTAATCAAAGATTGTCTCTATTTTTCTACTTTATAACAGCAACGAAATTGCTTGGTACTTATTAGTAAAAAGCAATGAATGAGGTACAGATAAATGCAATTAATCTCTCCCCTTCATATGGAAAGTAGTCGGTATTTACCAGTCAATAGAAATCGTTGGTATAACACTTACAATGGAAATCAAAGAGTTTTTATAGCGAGAGCCTTTTGTCAGGCAATGAGCCGATAGAATCAAGTCGTATACAGCCAGACACGTTTACTATGCAAAATCGGTTCAAATTGAAAGGATAGAACTGTACGGCTTTATTCCGGGAGTTTCTTTTGCTAGGATAATAGTTTAGATATAGATATTTTTTTTAAATTTTCCGTTTTTTATTTGAAATTATTTAAGTAATTTTGTGATATTTATCAGAGGACTAGGTAACAAACAGCGGATTTAAATTTTTTATCACTGCCTGTAAAACCAAAAATATTTATTTATTAATCAATAATAAAGAAACAAATTTAAATAATTAAAAAAATCTCTGAATAAAAGCTGTATATAATATGATGTGAAAGTTGAACAAAAAATATTGAATCTTTTAAAGTTTTTTAAAATGAAACTCAAAAATCGGTATCCACTAATATTTATTTTCAGAATACTCGCCCGAATAGTAAAGTGAATAAAAAAGGAATGTATTTTCGTAAAGGCGGTGCGGCAATCCAAGATGGCGATCGGCATTCGCGCGGGAAATCACAACGCCATGCAAATTTCGCGGCACGTACTGCTCTTATGCTTGATAAGATTTGATCGAAATATCTTTTATATACAAGAGTTTCGTGATCACGTTTAAAGAGGTTATTACTATTTAGTAAAAAATAATAATAACTCAGTTCTCTCAGCTGTGGGCAGAGTAGATTATTTATCCCCCTCTACCATGTGTCTTAAGAAGCTACCGGAATGTACCGGAATCGGTAGATGGCGGTAGCTAAAATTCAAAAGGCGAGGATAGGCAGCAGATATCCTGCCGCGAAGCTGCGATCTGGGATTGCCATCAATCCCGCCCGGCGCGGCAATGATGGGCAATTAAAGAAGGGCTAGGTCAGAAGTAACAAGAATAAATGAGCGTGTATGAAAGGGCTAATGCGAGTAAGGGAAACAAGAGAGGTATGCCAAGATCGTAACAAGTGGAGATCCATAGTCTCTGCCTACCCCGATGAAACATAGGCATCACGCCTATGTCTCATCGGGGTAGGCAGAGGTATGTATGGAAAACAGACAAAATCGAGACGGGCCCTTAGCAACAGATAATATCTAATTAACTAAATACTTACTAAGCTTAATTCACTATATAACAATAATTTTAATTACTTAATTTTAAATGAGGCATCCCAATTTTTGTCTGCTTAAAAAATAATTAAACCTATTATATATTATTTAAACGCAACGAAAAGAGCGCTATAAATTTAACACGAACGCATTTTATTATTGTGTGTAGAGCAATAAGAAGAAGAGCTTATAAAATTAATTTAACACTTTTATAACTTTTTATATCTACATTTACAACTTTAACGAGTTGGCATCTATAAAAATAATTTTTATGCTTAATTACAATTAAAATAAGGGCCGTAATGGGACCAATAGGAGCGGGGCAATTTTGGTTTTCAAAAGATTAATTAACAAGTTTTATTATTATTCATGGAATATTAACAATTCAAAGGTAATTACGGGAGGTAAGTTTTTAATTTTATACGCGCGCCGCTCCTAATTAAGATGTCGCGATAGTAGCGGGTACACAAATAAAGCATTTAGTAATCTGCCCCGGAAGCCGACTCGCTCGGCCTTTCGACCATTTTGAACGAAGACGAATAATATTCATCGGATCTGAATATATTCTAAACTATAACACCGGTCTACAGCATTTTTGCGCACGGGATATACATACCATATTTTTATTGCTAATGCACCTAGAAATAAGAATAAGAACAAAAAAATGCTTTGAATTTGCTTTTATGTGTAAAAAATTGAAAAAATCAAATTAATGAAAATACGTAAAAAATTGACATAGAGATAATTTATTAAAGCATACAGAACATTTATTTATGAATAATTCTTACAATATGAGTTTTAAAATGGAGTAAATGGAAAAGTAAAACTGTTCTTTTCTAAATATTTAATTTAAAAATGAACAGATTTACTTTTCCTGGCATGTTCAAAAGAAGTTTCTCTTATTAACCCCCAAATATAGTCGCCCATCATACTTTCAGTATACTGGCCTTGGTAACGCCTCTCAAATTCCATTATATCTTGATGGAAGCGTTCTCCTTGTTCTTCCGAAAAAGCACCCATATTACTTTTAAATTTATCTAAATGAGAATGTAACATGTGCATCTTTAGAGACATTCTACATCCAATGATGGAAAAATTTGTAATCATGTCAGTGATGAGCTCTTCATAATTTTCAGCTCTATGGTTTCCAAGAAAACCATGAACTACTGCCTTAAAACCGTTCCAGGCTTTTTTCTCCTCATTGTTAAGTAGCTCTGGGAAAATATCGCAATCCATAATTTTTTTTATTTGGGGGCCTATAAAGATTCCGGCTTTAATTTTCGCCTCTGAAAGCTTTGGAAAAAAACTATTCAGATATTTGAAAGCTTCAGATTCATGATTTAGAGCCTTCACGAATTGTTTAATAAGACCCAATTTAATATGCAATGGCGGCATTAATATAGATTTAGGATCGACAATTGCTTCCCATTTAATATTGGATTTTCCAACTTCGTACTCAGCACGTACAGGCCAATGTTTTTGGCGGTAGTGAGCAGCATCATTACGACTATCCCACAGGCAAAGATAACAGGAGAATTTAGTATAACCACCTTGCATTCCAGTCAAAAAACACACCATCTTGAAGTCACCGATAACTTCCCATTTGTAATCCATATATTTGATGGCAGTTAATAGCATTTTAATACTGTCATAATTTTCTTTGAGGTGTACGGAATGTGCCAATGGAATAGATGGAAATTTGTTCCCATTGTGTAGTAAAACAGCTTTTAGGCTTTTTGTTGAGCTGTCAATAAAAAGGCGCCATTCAGTTGTATGACATGGAATACCTATTTCTTCAAATAAACCTTTCACGTCATGACAGAAACAGAGTCCATCTTCCTTACTGAAGAAACAAGAAAATTCTTCGTATCGTTTTCTTTGATGAGATATTCGAACATCAGGGGTAAGAAAATTCCGTTGTTTTAATCGCGATGCTAATAACTCTGCTTTACTTTTTGGTAGATTTAAGTCTCTTATTAAGTCGTTGAAATCTTCAGAGTTGATTAGATGTGGTATTTTTGGTTCAGATTCAAGAACGAATTCGGAATGTACGGATACAGATGAACTCTGTGATTGATGGCTGCCTTGAGAGAGTAGTTGATTTTCCAGCACAGGTGGAGCAGGCACAGGATTGTTTTCTGTATATGGTATTGGAGCGGATGTCGATAGTAGATTAGGATAAGATGTTTTCCTTGAATTTTTACCTTTAAGTGGATTCACAATGCAAAAATAACAGTCTGTGTGATGATCCCTGGGTTCCCTCCAAATTCTCGGCACTGCAAACTTCATTGCTCTTTTTTCACCTCGGTACCATCCTGTCGTGCACGACGAGCGACGCAAGAAACACTACCCCCCCGCCCACTTACCTCTCCATCGACAGCGGTAGCGTGCAAAGACGCGACATTAATTCGGCGCGAAAATAAAAAATGATCAAATCGCTATAACATCTTAAAAAGCAAATATTTTCGATTTGTAATCGACTTTTTTATATATCTTGGCTTATATAAATCAGAGTAAATTAAGTAAAAGCCATCCGCAAAAAAAAAAAAAAATTTGTTGACCGGTGTAATCTTTTGCCTTTACTAAACAACAGAAAACTAACTCTACTTTTATTCGGAAAGTATGTTACCGTGGGATAAATTTAGCTTTTTAGTTTTCTTTGTTTAATCGATACGGCACTGTGCAGGAACGACATAGAGTTTTTCTTTTTACAACATACTTAGCGCGGGAAACTAGTTCATAAAAATATTTTGGCTTCATTATACCATTGCCAGATCACAAAAAATTATAGCCATCTTCATGGATGGAATGAATTGAATATCTAAAATTAAAGTTTAAATATATATAGTACTAGTTCAAGTAATATTTATATCATTGTCATTCTTGACACGAATACCGTGAGGTAATCTAAACGTCAACATAAATGTAAAAAAAATACGGACAGCGTTTAAAAGCCGTTTGAAAAGTGGTTTTATTACGTATTCCTTATTCCCATGCTTTTAAATATTACTAAGGTATTACGTCATTTAACAAAGTATTGATTCTAGAGGTACCAAGTTGGTATTGTTCAATTACCTTGAAAGCTGTCAAACTAACGTGCTTTTTAATTCTCTAAACTCCTTTTAAGAATAAAAATACATGCAGTCAACTTTTAGTTTATTTGTAAAGATGGTCAGACAGATTGACGACCAATTGCTTACCAACAACAATCTCTATAAGTTCAAAATTTGTTGAAAATCTTTAACCAGTTTTAGCACTTACATCTCTAGTAATTTATTTTCATTTAAAAATCATCAAAATTATTTGACACAAACAATTGTTAGTTTTAGGTATAACGTTTCATCCTGGATATTTTAGTATTCTGATAAAAAGAATCCTTTTGTACTAGGTACCGGAACTGACAGATGGCGGTATACCCACCAGAAGCAGTGTAGCTCAAATGTAACGGGGCGGGGATGGGCAACTGCACTCTTTTCGTGAAGATACGCTCTGCTGCCACTACGCTTACCCAGCGCGGCAATTATGGGCGAATCCCCACTTTTTAGGGACTGTGTCCAGCAATGGATGTTGTACGGCCGATATGATGATAAATATAATGTTGTTCTCTAGTTCCCCTAGGTCTTGGCGGGGCATATTAAATATTAGATTTAAGCAGTGGTGTTGTCACGCGCTTCGTTTTATTAAATTCAATAGGCACTCTTAAATTCTGAAAAGAAAGTGTATAGACTGTTCTGTGGTTACGTCGGATCACGATCACGAGTGCGAAGCGATTACATAAATTGCAATTAAGCTAGTATGCGATCGGAAGCTATTGCCCGCTATAGTTTCACCTTGTTATGACAGGAGGTGAGTTGATACCTTGGCTGACCTCGCTTGGCTTAAGATTCCTCAGGAATAATCGGCCACGCATTTTCTTCACCAGAATAATGAACGTGACTTGTATTTTTTAAGTCTTCTAACATTCATTCACCATCTTTTTGGCTTATGTTATATCTTGCAGCAACCGTGTATATGGCCTATTTTGGTACTGTTTTAATTGACATTAGGCCTTTTTTTAAATAACAACTTTCCCATTAATTTATAGTGACGGAACCTCATTAACCGAATGGCTTAATATTTACAGAGACGTCTTAAAACCGTTGTTATACATTTAATTGTCAATTAGTGGGTCCAAAGAGCAGAGGCACAATAAAAAAAGGCGTCACCTGACATATGTTATCGTGGTTTGGGTGCCGTCGGTGTGTCCTTTGTGTTTTTATGTGCCACTATCGCAAACGGATCCCTTAAACCATGAATATTTATTGATAAGATATGAACGGTTGACGGTCACTGATGTTTGTAATGTAGGCATTTGAAATTGGATTTGCTCAATAAGTCGAGCCTTGTTGGTAAAGTAACAGCTCTATTTATTAACAAGTATTTATTTTATAAATGATAAAAGTCGCTTGAAACTTTAAGACGTGTATTGTGAAAAATATAAAAAACTTGCTGACCCGACAAGCGTCGTGTTTTAACTATTTATTATGAAAAAAATGCATATGTTTATTATGAAAAAATATTTGCGACAAAAAATTGTGATGTGAACTATTCTATCTCTCAAGTTGGTTCAGTAGTTTAATATTTATCCGGTACAAACACCATGACACGTAATTTTTGTATAAAGATATTTATATATTAAGTGGTATGCGAAGCTAAAACTTTTTTTTGCAATCGCAGAGCGCAGCATCCGCGACGGGGATGCTGTTGCCCACCATCGCCTTTTAGCTGTACTTTAGCTGCACTGTTCCGGATGGATATGGTTACTGCCATCTGCTGGTTCTCGTACCTTAGTCGCCTCCGACGACACTTGGTGCAGTGGGAGATACTATTCTACTCTGCCGGTACCTCACGGCTCACCGGTACCTCATGGCTCTAAACATTAATTGTTTATTTGAATGTCAATCTAATGACGAAAAAGTTTTTATAAGATTGAATGAATTTTGGTCAAATATCCACCCGACCTAGCAACCAGTAGTATTGTATTTATTGCCTTAAATCGAATAACTGTTGGCATGTCTCTTAAAATTGAAATTGAGGGATCAGGTGATCTGGAAATGTCTTTGTGAAGCATACGTTCATTACGATATTTATAAAGCAGTTAAAAATATATAATCGGTGAAATTTTATGTCTTTGTCTTAATCATGGTTATTACTTAATATACTTAATTTGATAATCTTTTGACTACATTTATAAGTCTTTAGCCCATTAAAAACTTTAATACCTTTTAATTTTATGAGCGCTCCCAAAATTTGGCTTCACACGAGTACCTACATAACAAGATTTTTTTTATACGCTGTTTTAATTCTTAATAATGACATAATCGTAAACGTTTGTGAGTATGGCTGTGTTGATGTATGTTTGTTTGATAACTCTCTCACGCCGGCACAGCTGAACAAATTTGGATGAAATTTGGCACAAGAATTGTCGATAGGCTGAAAAAACATATAGGCTACTTTTTATCCCAAAAACATGTCTCCGTGGGATGGACATTTTTTTCAATGAAATTGGCACTACTTTCTGCATAGTTTTCTTGTCTGCGCGTAACCTATCTGCTTTACTGAAAAACAAGAGATCCTTAGTGATGAGACATAAAATAAAGACCTTGCGGAGAAAGTTACGGGAGGAAAGCGAGCATGAAATATTAAAAGAATATTTTGTCAACTTAAATTATAAGTAATACTTCTTTCATGAATTTCTAATAAATTATCAGTAAATAATGTATTTTTCCACCTATATGGTTCTAACAAAAGCAATTGTACAAAAGACATTTATAAGTCAGGACAACTGGGTGTAATCGGTATTCTTATTAATGGTGTTTACTTTGTCGGGTTGAGTGTTGTCTTTGATTTCGATTTGCTCAATTAATGTGTTACCGTGAAATGTTGTAAAGTCATTCGCGACTGCGGCCCCGCCTTCCCGCCCAGCACAGTCGCGCACAAACTGCGTTTCATATAAATGATCTATTTAATAACAATAATAGAAAATCCTCTAAGATAAGTAGTTGAAGCAATTGCGATCCGAATATCAGACAGAACGGAAAATATACAGAATAAATACAAATATGCATAATATAAATTGCCGTGAAGTATCAGCAAAGTAGAATAATACCTCCCACTGCACCAGGTGTCGTAAGAGGCGACTAAAGTTTATCCATCCGAAACAGTACAACTCAAATGCACAGGGCGGGGATGGGCAGCAGCATCTCCGTCGCAAAAGCTTCGCTCTGCGATTGCTAACACCAGCGTGGCAATTATGGGCAAAAAACTTCCTATTTCGGGGAGGCCTATGTCCAGCAGTGGACTTTCAATGGCTGGTATGCCGATGATGATGATGATGGTCATATGAATGTTATCCTGGGTAAAGAGATCGAACCCACGATCTTTGGTGCACAAGATAAGACTCACTACCATCGGCGCCATCGGGCCCGTCTAATTATCCAACAAATGCAGTGATTCCTATTTTCAGTGAATGTCCTAGGACTCATAATAATATATATTTAATTACTTAAAAAAATCTTTTAGTGTTTGATAGTTCTTTTATCGAGGAAGGCTACTAGGCTATAAAGTTACTTTTCCATGCGGACAAAGTTTCGGGCACTGCTAGTAAATAATAAAAAGAAAATTATAGATGCTTAAAGAAGCTTTTATATGCATATTTTAAATAGCTGTAACTTTGATATTATAAACACACACTTCAATTTTATGTGTAGATTAAGCTGACAAACAAGTATAGTTATATTATTATTATTTTTCTAAAAATGTCTAGACTAGACCTTCCATGCTAACCATGGTGATATGATGCCTGATAGAGAGAGAGACATTTGTAATATTAAAATAATGTTTTTTTTATATAAAATATAATAAGTAATTAATAATCTCAATGCAGTAGCGCACTCACCAGTACCCGCCCGACCATTCAGCTCTTTGTAGTCTGAAGTTCTTCAGACAGTAAAATCTTTCCCAGACTGAAGCGGAGTTACGAGCGGCCGATACTCGGTATTTACCGATTCCCGGTATCGGTAAAATTCCGATAAGTTGAACGGTAAATGACGGCGACATTGTATCGATTACGCCGGAATCGTTTGACGGGGCGGGCCTGTACTTAATGTTAACTCGACTTGATTGTTCTTTGACTTTATTGACTTAAAAGGACAGAGTCACTTCTACGCGTAGGATACATACAAAATACATCACACCTGTGTTCCATTGGGATAGGAAGAGAATATGGAACTCTACTGGCTACGATGTTGGCACACCTATCTCGCTGTCTTTACTTGCATTAGGCTTTTCATACACGCTTGCTTGTGTTATCCTTGTGATATTACGAGCGTCATTATACTAACATGACGCTTACTATTACGTGGAGTGTATGCTGCGCTGTTTGTAGACATGGTAAAATAAAATGTAAAAAATAAATAGATACACGTATTGTATATCTATATATTTTTATATATAACAAACACTAATGAGATGCAGAACAAACTTCAGAGCGTGCCTAGATATATCAATACTATCATCATATCAGTCATAAGATGACTGGTTTCGGAATTATACCAAGGCATTAAGGCATTTTTAGACTGGTTTTATAGTGATCTGCATCCCGCGCGATCCTGGGGTCTTGATTAGATCGTCTGTTCACCATGCGTGTGAGCGTCCTTCACTGCGCTTGCCGGTACGAGGCCTCCATTCCAAAGCCTATGACGGCTTTATCTATACTATACCTTATCATAACCGACTGATATTCGCTTCATTATTAGCAATATTTCTTCTCTTAGTGTAAGAGATCGCTCTATGTTATAAAGCTCACACAACATCTTATACACTGATCTGATTTCCCGGTAGGTCGCTTAAAGCACATGTCAGTCAGATAACAGAGGAATCATGAATATATTATTTAAATACATATTTAACATGTAGACATACAAAAAACACAAATATTCATCATATAAATGTTTGTCCTGGGTGGGAATCGAACCTACGACTTATAAGTGCACAAGATAGAATAAGAACCATCTGCGCTATCGAACCTTAATATATAGATTGTTTGTAATAGGTTTTTGGTTTGTATTTTTGGTGTTTGTACAATAAAGAATATTATTTATTTCAACAAACAAATGTTCTTTGAAACTAACTAGTTTCACGGAAAGTAGGGCACGACCACATAAAACGTTAATTAAATTATTCTCAATTAAATAAATACCAGTTATTTACCAGCAAGTGTCAACACAAAATTGTAACTGGTATCAATTAAAAATTCCGCAAGGCGGAACGCTGTTGAACGCGAGATATTTTAAAAGCTATTTTTTAATTGGTACTCTAATTAACAAGCGGCTGTATGTACATTTCTTGGAAATGTACATGGATAAATATTTATTTAATAGGTTCTAGAATGTGCACACATGTCATGTTTAGCGACGGTCAGGGCTGCTTTAGGGGTCCGCAATCAGGGCAGCGACAAGGAACAAGCCTTCTTTACATTCATATAAATCCCTATTTTTGTTGGTCACGGTACAACGTATGGGCTGATTCTTCTAATTCTTTTCATGTTGTGATTGTTTTTTTTTGTAAGAATAGTTTTAAAAAGGTCGCGCGGATAATTAAAATAGATACATTTGCGCCAACTGTCAGTCGTCAGAAACGTTTTTTTGACGGACCCGATGGCGCAGATGGTAGTGATCCTGTCTTGTACGCCAGGGGTCGTGGGTTCGATTCCCACCCAGAGAAAATGATATGATGATATTTGTAATTGTTCTGTGTCTGGGTGGCTGTATGAGATTTGATTTCCAATGGCTGATATGATGATACAAGTTGAGAAAAGCACGGAAATTACTCGGTGTTGTGACATAATACATTTAAGGCCCAAGGTTGGCATTACGCTAGGAGATATCCTTGTGATATTACGAGCGTCTATAGGCTGCTGTAACGCTAACGCAGACTGTATGGTTGTTTGTGGCCTTAGTCTAATCAATAAAATATATATTTTATGACATTATCGCGTTCCCTATACATAATAAAACTTCTTCATAACGGCGATTGTTCGACGTTTTGGGATTGACGTATATGTTGTAACATTTTGAAAACGGCTGTTTTAGCAAATAACCCTGCGATTTAAAGCCGTTATAAAGAAATTTATTATGAGGCAGCCATATACTTAGGTTTTTTGTCTGGATTTTAGGCTTAGTGTAGTGGTTTTTATTTATATATTTATCAGGAATAGCTAGTTCAGCTTTTGCTGAACCTTAAACTTTTGTTACAAGTCACTAAATATGCGAAGTTCTAGGTCCTGCTAGGTCCCGAAGTTATGACATTCAGTCACCGGACTATTAACACCTCGTCACAGCTGTCTTATGTTTATTCGTAGGTATATGCACGGAACGTTGGTAAATAACTATATCAATAAGACTGTCCTTATTGATATAGTTATTAACCAACGTTCCGTGCATATAAGTACTATTATATGGTGCATAGTACACAAGTGTCAACTGCTATTATTTATATACACGGGGCTTTTACGCGATCCCAAAGTTACCTTAGTTGTAATAATCTAAAAAATATTACAGCTGCTGGAAGTCTACTACTGAGAAATTTGGAATTTTTCCCATAATTGCCGCTCTGGGCAAGCTTGTTGTCTATCGCAAAGCGCGATGTGGATGCTGCTGCCCATCCTGCCCTCTGCATTTGAGCTACACTATTTCAGATGAATATACTGGTATCTGTCAGTTCTAGTAATTTAGTCGCCTCTTACAACACTTGGTACAGAGAGAGGTGTTTTTCTACTCTGCCGGTACCTCACACCATTTACAATAATCATGATCATCATAACAACCATTAGAAGTCCATTATGGGACATAGATCTCCTCAAGAAAAGGATATTGTTTTCCCTAATTGCCACACTGGGCAAGCGTGTTGGCAATCGCAGAGCACAGGTTTTGCGACGGGGATGCTTCTGCCCATCCCCACTCTATGCATTTGAGCTACACTGTTTCGGATTGATATACCACCATCTGTCGGTTCTATGCCTTATTCGCCTTTTAGAACACCTGGTACAGAGGGAGGTATTTTTCTACTCTGCCTCTATTTTATTCTTTTCTCCTATTTTATTTATACGGAATTCTTAGGACACTAACTCTATCATTTGTCTGTTTTTAATAATATCATTTATTCAAGACAAGACATGTGTTACAGAATTACTATTTCTCTAATTAACTTTACAGAAATGTTTTTACTTTCCGCTGCATATATTTTGCATAATATCGCTTTTATCTACTGGAAGTTGATTATTTCCATAGTATTGAAATATAGATATTTTATTTGCGTAACACATACGGTGCTTGATTAAATTACAGTAGTGTACGTTTTATTCGCCAGGTATCGTGAGTTTGATTCCCACTTAGGACTAGTATAACTACAATTTTAACGATCTATATAATAAAAATAGTAGTGCCATAAACATTTGTGTTTGTTCCGTGTCTTGGTGTTAAAATATTTGTAATTCCTCTATTGTCTGGTCTACATATCACAAACTTTAAGCCTACTTACTTATCTTGGAGCCAGGTCCAATATATGAGATGTTGTTTGAGTATTATCATTCCTGAATGTCCTCATTGGGAAATGTTTCCGTGAGGTACCAGCGGAGTAGAACAGTACCTCCCACAGCACCAGGAGTCGTAAGAAGCGCCTAAGGTACCAGAACCGACAGATAGCGGTATATCTATCAAAAATAGTGCAGCTCAAATGCACAGGGCGGAGATGGGCAGCAGCATCCCCGTCGCGAGATCTGCGTTTTGCGATTGCCAACATGCTTGCCCAGCATGGCAATTATGGGAAAAATCTCCTTTCTTGGACAGGCATATGTTCAGCAATGGACTTTTAATAGCTGGTATGATGATGATGTTGAAATGTAGCCGGAATCAACGGCTTAACTTGCATTCCGATACACGGAATATCCTGACATAATCACTTCGGAATCTCTTGGGGAGGCGTAAGTCCAACACTTCGTCGTCCTACAATTTATAAAATATTATTATAATTTGCCTTTTAATTTTGCTTTATTTTTACAAAGATTTTTTTTAATGAATTATAATAAAATTTAAGAAGAATTTAAAATATAATAAATGGCGTAATCCTTTACAATCAGTTAGAAGATTTTTATGGCAGTCCCTGACAGTTATCCTGTGCAAAAAAAGGTTAAATTTATCCCACGGGAATATGTGTTCGGGATAAAAAAAAAGTATTCTATGTATTTTTCCAGACAATGATAGTCTATCAACGCAAATTTTGTATAGGTCTGTGTAGCATTTCCAGCGTAAAGGAGTAACAAACGTACATCTAGACATCCATACTCACGAACTTTAGCGTTCATAATAATAAAGTAGAAGTATTACATGCTTGTTATTGTTGTAGAAAGCTTTGGGGCCCGTTTCATCATTAGCTAATAAAGTGTCTCACAGAAAAAATATTTGCAAGATAAGTCGGTTCGTTGCTAGATTAACTTAACCGACACTTTTCCAACGCAATTTTAAAGTTATCTGACAGATAAGTTACGAATAGCCTATTTGTAAGTTTATCAGCAATTGGTGAAACAGGCCCTCAATATTTTATTTTATATTTTAGCATATCCACTCTACTAAAGACTAAAGTTCAACACCATGAAAATACGATAAGGAAATTCTAAAATAAACTTGTAAATGTCTTAATCAGTCTCCTTAAAAGCATAGACAATGTTTATCGGTGTAGCTGGCGATACATTAAAGTTTATGAGCCATAGAGAAATAGATTATACTTGAGGGCACCCTCCCCAACTGTTTGTGAACGTTAACACGACTTAACCACGCCTCCGTTTAAATTATTGACACCTTATTCTTTTTTGGGTTCATTTTGGTATTATTTATCCCTTTGCGTTTGAGGTAATTCACTAAAACTTAAGGTAAACTGGGGTAATTTTCTATACTAATAAGACAAAAGTTCGCAGCGTCTAAAACCACAGATTATTTTATACTTACCATAGACATATGAAAAAGGTGTATCTATTATAAAGTGGCTAATATTAACATGCGGTAGAAATTACACAAAGGTCGTCTGCATTGGTACCTCACTCTCATATCAATACCAAATAGCAGTGTTCGCATTACTGTGTCTCAATGAGCATGTGGCATAATGTTTTTCAGTTACAAGTTGATGGTAGACTGAAGACAAAACTTAATTTTATACATTCAAATCTTGCCCATAGTTGTTTGTCCGTTTTTCTGTCATATGTTGGTCTTATTACCTCAGACATGCCTTACGACACCTAGTACTACATTAAGAATGATGAATATAAATTCACACAATATCTCATGCTTCAAACTGACTCTGAACTGTCGCTTCGCGTTACAGACTTACAACAGATAAACTATATAGAATACTTAAACACATATTTAACACAATATTACACACATAAAAAATTGTCCTGATTGGAAATCGAAGCTAAGATGTTCTTTTTCACAATAGATATCCAAATTCGCCATTAAGGTGCGACAAATAAAAACTACAAATAGATTGTTCTTTATGTTGTTAAACGCAATTGCCTATTGTAGTCAATAATTATTATTGTAATATTATTCGGTTTTGTTTTTCTGCGCCTACGCAAACAAACTTATCTTTCAACAACCCCTTGCTGTAAAAATATATTCATCTGCCCCATTCCCCGAGGGGCCGCCTACCTTTGCGTAAGCAGATAATTTCCCGCACACACGCCTTGCAGTGAATTATCGGTAACGCCTCCACTGTGCTATTTCGAAGTAAAAGGGGATTCCAATGGCGCCAGTTTCACAACAACATGTATTTGAATACAGAGGTAAGTTGTTATGCATATTTTCTATAATTATGTGTTCATTAACTACATATATACAAAACTAGACCGATGATGCAGATGATAGTGACCGATTTTGTGCGGCGAAGGTTGTGGGTTCGATCCCCACCCATCATTATCATATCAGGCAAAAGACGTCCACTGCTGGACATAGGTCTTCCTAAGTAATCTCCAATAGGACCGGTTATATGCGGCCTGTGTCCCGCGTGATTTTGCGTTTCTCGTCAGATCGTCCATCTTGCGGGTGGACGCCCTACGCTACGCTTGCCGGTACGTGGTCTCCATTCTAGAACTTTAAGAATTCATCGGCCATCGGTTCTGCGTACCAAATGCCCTGCATACTGCCACTTCGAGATCCGCACTCAGGACAAATATATATGTAATGGTATTTGTGTCTGTTTTGTGTTTGCATCTTTAATATATGTGTTTCAATAATATATTTGTGATTCTTGTGTTGTTTGATGACCGTAACATAAGCGTTTTAAGCACGTATGCAGCGGGTTGTAGTACGCGTGGTAGTAAGCCTATAGGCGCTCGTAGTATCACAAGGATATCACTCACGCATTGCCAACCTTGTGACTTGATGATATTAGGCCACATTACCCAGTAAATTCACTGCTTCTCTCACCTTTCAGACCGGAACACAGGAATGCGAACAGTGCTATTTGGCGGTAGAAATTGTTGAGCGTGAGGTACTAGAGGTCTACCTCATGTAAAATGTTGTTATGTGAATTTATTAATACATAAAAATGAATCGTACAAATGCATGTTCGCTTCGAACTCTAGAGCAACTGCATCAAACCGGATATTTCTTTTTGATGTACAAGAAACACCAGTACTAATTTTAATATCTGATCCTTGTTTTACTAAAAGTAAAGTTACTTTTTGGATATCGTAACGCATTTTATCTCCAATAACAAATAAAAAATTACATTTATAAAAAAAAGTAGATCAGGTTCATAGATTTGATATTCAAAACCTACATTTTTACTACCTACAAAAAGTCTATACCAGGTAATCCTTCCAGTGCAAAATTAAGTATGCTACACTAAAGCAACGGGTTTACTCGAGTAACTCGCTTACTTTTAATGTTTATATAGTACAGGCAGGTCCTTTTGTGCACTATTATTTCAGACAATGCCAAGTACTCAGACGTCAATTTCAGTGCTACGGAAGGCTTTTCTTATTTTGGTAATAGAGGCGTCAAAAATGTCACTATGGCTTACAAGCTTGCATAGCCTTAAAATTGGATCCTTGACTTGAAATTTACAGTGCACTTTAACAGAACACCAGGCGGTTTGGAATAGACATTGCGTGCGTATCGGGAATAACTAGTTATATACGTCGATGTCATCCCATAACATTTATGTCTACAAGATAATACAAATCAATTATCAACCGATACAAAAGTAACAAAATTTAACAATCATTATTAATTGATTGACAGCGATTCAATAACCTTAAAAATTATAATGGATAGAACAGCACAGCGCGTTTTATTTTACAGCTGTACTAGCTGTGTCCGCGACTTCGTCTGCGTGAAATTGTGACTTTGGGAAGTATATTTTCTTTCGAACTACTAACTTCCACAGCGCACGCAACGAACGTAAATTTTTAGCCCGTTTTGCCACATTTTAAATCAATACTTCGCTTATTTTGGACATAGTTTGATGTAATATAGCCTAAGTTACTACTATTACGTAAACTATCTGCCTATGAAAGTCCCATCCAAATCGGTCAGCCGTTCCATCCGGTCCAAAGATTAGCCGGAACAAACAGACAGACAAAAATTATAAAAAATATAGGTATGTGCACCGTATGTACATTCATATGCATGTATAGATGTATAGATTAGTTTATCGCCAAATAACGTCGTCAAACTTCAAGTAGACCTCATACATAAAATTACAATCAAAGTCGTTAGCATTGGTACCTCACTCTCACCTATTTCTATCGCCAAGTAGCAGTGTTTGCAATGCTATATTCCACCTTCCGGTTTGAAGGTGAGAGAAAGAGTGAAATTACTAGGCATTGTGACGTAATATCTTCAAGTCACAAGATTGGCAATGCGCTAGTGTTAACTCTTGCTTATTTACTTATTTATTGGACTGATGTAATAAAAAACAACATCTTATCAATAGAAAAATCTTCACCGCTAAACGTAGGATCTCGATCCACCGACATCCCGCCACTTGAACACGCTCGCATTAATGTCAAACATAAAATAGTTTTTATTAACATAACCATTCAATACATTTAGGCAAATCACGCCTTTGCAACCGTCCACCGAACCTTCCCACTGGCGTGAAGTTAGCAGCTGTAGATCAAAGGCACGCCGCATCCGCGCAAGCGCCGGCGCACGCTTGCAAACGCCCGCCCCTTCCGCCGCAGGAAAGCGCCACTTTCGGCCCTTCGCAGACAGGGTTGTTACAAGAGCAATCTTGTTAGTTTTGATACTGGCACACGTTTAACAAATTAGTTGATATTTATTCATGATGTTTAAATTACATAATATTCTATTTCTGTATTAGTGCGATATACGTACTATATTGTTTAACATGAGATGTTTTCTCACACTATGTAAAACTGAATAAATATGTAGCTGGCAAAAAAACATTAACAACTTTTAATGCATTTGTTTTTGTTTACTCTTTATCTTTTACAATCAATACTTAATATTAAAAAGCGGAAGAGTTTGTTTGTTTGTTTAAACGCGCTAATCTCAGGATCAACTGGTCCGATTTTAACAATTATGTTTTTGGTTGGATAGTCCATTTATAGAGAAAGGCTTTAGGCTATATAATATTACGCTGAGACCAATAGGAGCGAAGCGTCAGGGAGAAATGTTGCAAAAACGGGGAAAATTCTTCACATTTGAGGTCTTTCGTCGCATGCGCTGCATAAACGGTTTAAGTTATTCAAAATTATGTATGAAAGAATTATTCCTTTTCAATAATGAAAAAGAGTCCGCGACAGTATATGTCTATCTCTTAAGATAATAACATTATTTGTCGAAGAAGGCTTGCTACCATTATAATGTGCAAGCAGGCCGCGCGGCGGCGGGTGAGGGGGAGGTGGGCCTCGCCCCACCGCCGTGCTTGCCACTACCACTCGCGAGTGTATCTTTGCGAGTTACCATGCCGCGCGGTTCAGACGCGTGGTCGGTTTCCTACGGAACGGTTGAATACAGCGTGCTTTATTTTAAACAAAAGTAAAAATATAATTTATGCCGAAGTACTTTGACCCATTATTTTAAAACATTATTTTTTTACATATTATTTAAAAAAATCGTATTCACGATTATGCAATAACAAAAACCAACGTGAGCAATCAAAAAATAATCTCAATAGAGTTACCGACAACCGCGCGAATAAAGTCGCGGGCACAGCTAGTGTATATAACGTATTTAAGTATTATATTTATAATTCCTATTTCCTATATATCAGTCAAAATATATTATCAATTTCGTCATATTGATATAAATTTATGAGATGATAATTATCATAAGCAAGTTGCAAAATGTGATTTTCAAAATTTAAAAATATATAAATAATTGTAATTATGTGTAGCCGTGAGGTACAGCATGGGCAGCAGCACCCTCGTCACGAAGCTGTGTGGTTGCCACCAGGCCTGCCCAGCGGCATTAACGGGCAAGTATGCCCCTTACTTAGAAAGGCCTATAGTGGACCAACCAAAACTATTTAAACAGATATTAGGGCAATGACGACATATATTCATACTTGATTTCTGACTTTAGCTAAATTAAACTAGCATATTAATAAAAAAAAACCGGAATTAAAGTATTTTAGAAATATATTTCAAAACGAAACGCTTTAATAAAATATACTTACGATGCCAATTCCGTCACTCACTAGTGCGTCAGCAACTAACTCTACATAAATCAGTCTTCATTCAGTGCCGATTCAATGTCAAAGCCCAAATACATCTCAAACCGCGACAGCTTACAACCCTACTCGCGCCAATCTTGACATGACTCGCAGCCCGACTTTGCCCCGCCCCTTGTATGAGCATATTTATTTTTGTCTCCAATATGACGGGTTTCATACGCAGCACCGTCTGTTTTCTTTATGCTTTAATAACGAGGACGTATTAAAGGAAATCATGTGACAGCTATGAAGCGAAAGATTGTAACCATTTTATTGTGCACAGAAAATATCATACTTCAACATGAAGTTGCTGTTGTTTTTTCTTGATTTTGGACGAGTCCTTTAAAGTATATTGAGTATTAGAGATTACATCGTGTTTCACTCAAATAATCAAAGACTTATCACCATCATTACATCTATTAGAATCTCACTGCTGGGCATTGAATTTCGTCCATAATTGCCGCGCTGGGCTGACCGCACCTTTCACTACGGGGATGTTGCTGCCTATCCCCACCCTGTGCATTTAAGCTGCGCTGTCTTGGATGGATATAGCGCCATCTGTCGGTTCTGATACCTTAGGCGCCTCTTACTTTGTACAGAGTGAGGTACTATTTTACTATGTGTACTTTATGGTACTCTGCCGGTACTTCACGGCACAATAATCACAGATTAATTATTATTAATTAAGAAAATCATAGCCGTGAGGTACCGGAAGATTAGAATAGTATCAGAACCGACAGATGGCGGTTTATTCATTCGAAACAGTATAGCTCAAATGCACTGGGTGGTTATGGTTATTGGCATTCCTGTCTTAAAAGTTCGTTCTGCGATTGCCAACACGCTTGCCCAGCGCGGCAATGTGCACTATTCCCCCTTTCTTGAAGAATCATATGTCTAGCAGTGGGTTTCCAATGGCTGTAATGATAATGATGAAGAACATCTAATAAACAGTTTTTAGTAAATCTAAGCAAATTATTAGGTTACATTTTAATTATTAGAAATATTTTCGTGTGAATAACTGATCTAGACAAAAAATATCGTCAAAGATATATCGGAGATACAATTATTCCAAAATCTGTACTAGTTTATGCAAAGGCGAAAATTATTTGATATAGAAAAAACAAGGTGTGACTGTATTTTCTGGATCAAGTCTGAAGTAATGACAATGTTTTTGAACATACATACACTGTAGTATAAAGGGTGAGAGAGGCAGTGAATTTACTGGGTAATGTGGCATAATATCCTCAAGTCAGTATCCTCATTGGCACCGTGTTAGTAATATCAGAGTGAATACGAGCATCTATAGGCTGCAGTGACGCTTACTATGTATGCGGACTTTATGACTTATTTGTCGAACTGGTATAATAATAAAAACTTTTTCTTTCATATCGTTGCACCAAAACATATGTATTACAGCTTAGCTTCATAAACATTGCGTAACATTTTTTATATCACTTGATAAACCAACAAATATGAAAAAATAGAGGCATTGTAAGCGAAGCGATAAAAAAGCCAATTTCCTGCGCTTTGTCCACGCGGCGGGCCGGAATTTAGTTAGCATCCACATCAGCTTCATTATACGAACAACCAAAACATTACGAGTGTTAATATTGCTACAATACATTTTATTACACTTACTTCGTACCAGAACCGATAGATGGCGGTATATCCATCCGAATCCGTGTAGCTCAAATAGGCGGGACAGCAGATCAGGAATGTGCTTTGCGATTGCCAACACGCTTGCCCAGCATGGCTATTTTGGGCAAAATTGACCCTTTCTTTGTTAGGTTTATGTCCAACAGTGGACTAATGACTGATATATTGATAGTACCATTAACTTGATGCACCTCCATTGTGATATTTAAGAATAAGAAAAAGTTAAAGGCATATTTTAGAAGTTAAATTACTGTTTTCCGAAATATCCTTCTGTTTCTGCTCCTAGTTACATATTCAGGTAATTTATTATTGTATCTGTTAGTCTGTTAGTTTAAACTTATTACTTACACTAACTTTAGTTAGTTTAATCAAAAAAATGAATCAAGACATTGAACGTGTTATTTCACTAGTATATTTAAATAAATTTTAAAATGTATTTAAAGTTGCAGCTTACATCTCTGCCTATAGTTTTAGATTCATTAATCATGTTTGGCTATAACTGGGTATTGTGTATGTACTTAAATAAAATGCACTAGCTTTTTGAAATTAAAAATGAACGTGAAAAGCAATTAAGTTCAGCCATTCATTGTCTTATAGCTATCTTAATGTCTCTTACAAACAGAGTCTCTATCTTTTCATCATCATCAACATACCAGTCATTGAAAGTTCACTAATGCCACTATTTGCCCATAATTTCTACGCTGTGCAAGCGTGTTGGCAATCGCAGAGCGCAGCTCTCATGACAATGATGCTGCTGCCTATCCCCGCCCTGTGCATTTGAGCTGAACTGTTCTGGATTGATATACCATCATATGTCGGTTCTGGTTCCTTAGTCACCTCTTACGGTGCTGTGGGAGGTACTATTCTACTCTGCCGGTACCTCACGGCAAATGATCTTTTGGAGAAGCGAATTAAGCCAGTCCGCAAATAAATGTTGTTATAACACATCGATACTACAACTCTTCAATACTAATTAAAAACGTCAAACAAACAAAACGTATTAAAAACTTGACAGACGTGAAATAAAAGCTGGCAACTGCCAAAAAACCCCGCCAAATCCCGTCACGCGAGGAAACCGGCCGCCGCTGGATTTTTCCAATTTCCACCGTATCAGCGCACTCGGCTGCGCGGCGACGTTTTTTCTTTTTTACCCCCAACGTTATTGAAAACGGCTTGAATGACGTTTTATTAACAAATGCCGGACCGGCCAGGTATTTTTGTCGGCAGTGCGTATCGATAACCTGAAAATTGAAAAAGTGCAGTTTAAAATTGGTTTGTGTATTTATGTGCACTGTACCAACATATCTAGCTTCTGTTTGATGTTTGCTGGTTTTGGATTGTATTATTTTTTTATGAAATCTACATTAAAATGTTAACACAAGAGGTTTGGAACTTATAAATAAATTACTTAGGGGATATAATCAATCTCTTTTTAGGTTTCACCTAGCTTATCGCATATTGAATTTTTGTTAACAAAAAAATTTGCTACAAAAAATCAACTAATCTCAGTAAGGTTCATTTCCCGCCTAAAACCAGAGATAACTTGATTTTTAATTGTAAATAGATCCTTCATTATAAAATATTAGTAATCAGTATTTTATTATTTTTAAAAGGAAAAGTACTTTTAAAAGGCTTTATCACGTTTAAAAGGCAATTTATCTTTTACAATATTTTGTTGGTACGCCGTGGGGTACCGGCGGAGTAGAGTAGTACCAGGTGTCGTAAGAAGCGTCTGAGGTATCGGGACTGACGATTGGCGGTAAAACCATTCGAAACAGCGCAACTAAAATACTGCAGGGTGGGGAGGGGCAGCAGCATCCTCGTCGCTAAAGTTGCGCTCTGCAATTGCCACCACGCTTGCCCAACGCAGCAATTATGGGCAATATTCCCCTTATAATGGAGAGGCCTACGTCCAGACATGGACTATCTATGGTTGATATGATAATGAATATTTTTTTTGACGGTTTAGCTACCTATAGCAAACAAATGGAAGTATTTTGAATATTTAAAATTGCTGGTTTTTTACTTTTATATTTAAATCGGTAACGTTATAAGTAAATTAGCTTTATTATCATCGTATATCAATAATTGATCAATATATTTGTGAAAACATTTTCGAAGAACAAGCCGATTTGATCACATAATATATCACGCCAACTTCTTACTCAAACCATCCCGCAAAAACAAACACACAGAAATCCCATACAACCCCAACCCTTGGCTAAGCAAACACGCCGACCGCACGACACGACACGATAATAGTTGTAATTCAGAAATATCGCGCCGAATCGCAACGGATCGCATTACGCCGGACGGTAATACGCGGCACGCGCCCGATTATGAAATCCCAACGCGATAATATTGAGATGACGACGCAGAGGGGACTTTGAATTTAATAAATAGATTTATGCATATAGCTTGTCTGTCGGACTATTGTTCAGGATAGTTAAATCGCTATATTATCAAATCAAAACAAAATTATTATTTTACATTTTTTACATTACAAGCACTTTCGAATCGACAAAAAAAAAAATAAATAAAACAATTTAATTCGGAAATATGAAGAATTAAATGTTGTATCATATTCATAATACTGATGACCCTGATGTCCCTACGGAATCATAAGAGTCATGATAACATATAAATTAGGCTTACCTTATACTAGTCTGCCGGCACCAGACGGGTCTTAAAACTAATGCAGGTTTATTATACAGGCCAGAGAGGAACCTACAAGAAAAACTAGTGGTGATGAAAGTTCCATTACCACTACATGGTGGAACCCCTTTCATCGTTGGCGCTAACAAACCGCTGCCTTTAAAGCTAGGTTAGTGTAATTTAATCCCAAGCAGTTTTATCATTAATATAATTTTTAACACTATATATATAAATTTAGTAGTGCTTATATGGCGTAAGAATTTTTCTAAATAATTCTATTAAATTATTTACTTATTAAATTGGCTTTTACTGGGTCGGCTACCCGTGAATGATGCTTTGGAGTTGTAAACATCCATAGGCTGTTGTAACCACTGACTAGCAAGCAGGCTGCATGCCTGATGGCTTTTTATTTTTGTTGCCTTAGTAGAAAAAAAAATATTTTCAAATTTGGAAAACTTAAAATTGTTTCGGTAAGTAGCCTTAAATCTAAGGTTGTACATGTTTAGAAACGGCCAGTTTGGCCCACCTTATAAGTTCTACAAGTTTAATTTTTACGTCTAACTTATGTATGAACTGACTTACCGATTGTCTAGTCCATAAAATTTCTAATATTTGTAAGTTAAAGCTGATGAAATAAGAACGATATTGCATTAACGAAATTACAATACATTGACAAAAACATATTAAGGACTCGAATTTTGGACTTATAAATTACAATAGGAGACAAAAAATAAACAAATTTTCTGTAAAAAATATATATTTTCCGCCAATAAGAACTGCCTTGTACAATGAGTTGTTTTAATAGTACTAAAGGCTCAAGTACATGATCAAGTATATGGACTCACTGTGTCTTTACTATTGATGAATACTGAGGCAACAAACATTATATTCTAAAAAATACAAAACAGTGAATTTCATCAGCTTCTGAGAGACCGATTTAATAGGCATAAAATCAAACCGAACCTTACCAAATAATATTCTTTGGCTTTTCCCTCGTTAGGGGCACCACCCTTGTAAAAGTCAGCGTGAATAGGGCTAATCCTTATCACAGGCGGGGGTTAAAGTGAATCAATTAAAGATAAGCAAATATCCGCCATTGTGCCAACCCTAACTTGAATTTGTTGCTTAGAGAGAGGAAATTAACTTTTGGATAAAGCGATCGCTCATGTGACACCCCTAATGTGTTTAAAAAGTAAATTGTGCTTATTGTTGTATTTTTATTTAGGAGTCGCGTGCCGTTGAGCTGATAGGGCTGGCGACATATTCCCAGGCAGTCCGAGATACAGATTTTAATTAGATTTTGGTGACGCGTAAAATATGTGATTAAAATACATCTCACATGACTTCTTTCTTTTTTAATTCCCATATTTCTTATAGAATTAATTCCTATCTACAAATACCTATTATTAAAGACTTTAATACTACTACAGATTTTAATAATAATGTCGATTGAAGATGCCGGTACCGAAAGATGGCATTGCGCAAATGCAATAAGGCGGGGATAGGTAGCAGCATCCGTTGCGAAAATACTTGTTTCCGATAATTAGGTTTGCCCACCACATCTGCTCAGCATCGCAAATATAGTTATATAATGATCAATATGTCTTTTGAAGGAATAAACATTATATTGTTTTGTAAGTTGCTAGTTTTGAGATATACTGCTGTTACTGGCTTTTCTAATTACGTTACAAATAAGGATTATTATTTGTACATTTATTGCATATATTATTTTATCTAGGCTGTACAAAAATTGTTCTGAGATCAAACCTTTCGTTAATATCACCACAGATTATTTAAAATAAACATACCTCAACAAACAGTACATAATTAATCATATAATTGATCATATTAACCTGTTTGAAAGACTAAATCATACTATGTACTGACCTGATGGCGCAGATGGTAGTGATCCTACCTTGTACGCCAAAGGTTGTGGGTTCGCCTACCTGGGACGTATATATATATATGATAATTCTGTGTCCGGGTGTTTAATACTCATATTTAAGTACTATATTTGTGATTCCACTGTTGTCTGATGTCCGTAACACAAGTGCTTTGGGCGACTTACTTCGGAGTCAGGTCAATGTAGATGTTTTGTGAATTTCAAAAAAAATTTAAAAAATCCTAAATCAATCTATACATAAATCTCAAATGTATCGATTTTCTTTAGAATGGGTTGAGACACAATACTTATAGGCAGTTTCGGTTCATCTATTAAAAGGAAATATGAAACACAAATAACACACGCACGCACACACAAATACACATACAAGCTTTTACTTTTGTCTTCTTAACTTCCATAAACCGTCTTCCGTCAACTTCCTAAATGTGAAATAATTAAACCGAAAAAATAGTGGTATTATCCAATATGTACCGATCATCGACTCAGATTTCTACGGTTTCGACAAACCCACTTGAAACTTAATATTGTTATATTGATTTAGTACCTACAGATCTTTATTTTGTTAAAATAAATTATGATAAAATTTATTACCTATCTATAACTTTCTCATAAAAGTAGATTGCCAACAAAACTGCAATAAACACAAAACGATCACATATTCCGTCAACGTTATATGACCCCACCGAATTTATTACTAATATCCCCCTCCCCCCACCTCCACTTTATTATTCATTACGCCACCGCGGCTTAGCGAGCATTATTAATAAAAAATTTAAATGAGCTTACAATAGTAATCCTTGGATTTCAACTGTTTGAGGTTCTCACAATAAAAAAAAATGTAATAAATTATTATTTCTTGGGTGGGTGGGTCTGATAATTAATGGGTAATGCCTTGTAAGCTTATGTGTGAAATGTCAATAAGTCTCCGGTCCCCGGAGAAATCCCAGTGGAATTTGTGGGAATATGAGACCGGTGTTTAATCAATTCATGGATGCTGTAATGTTTGTGATGGTCATTAAGCTTTGTAATAGCTTTATGACTTAATTTCTTGTGTTTGATTTAATGTGATTTCTTTTTTTATTCAGGTATCTAAGTGAAAAGTGCGTTATGTAATTCTTCTGTAGTTTTCACTAGGTTAGCGCAAAACATGCAGACTTTGTGGTGGTTTTTAAAAAATTTGTTCGTCGCCAAAACTTAGGAATATAATTGTATTACAGTAGTCAGTAACTTTACAGTTTCCTTTACTGTTTCAATTTGAATAAAAACTACACAGCTTTGATAGATATGTTATTTTCCTGCCAGTTCAAAACTCAAGATTACAAGCTCTTAATAATTTTATAGACTCTAAGCAATGAAAAAAGTGGAATTGAATATTTGTGAAAATTTTGTAGACCGTTTGACACCGGCGTAGAATAGTACCTACCGCTGTTTCAGGTGTCGTAAGAGGTGTCTGAGGGACTAGAACCGGCAGATGGTGGTATATCTATCCGAGGCAGTGTAGCTCAAATGTAATAGGGCGGGGATGGGCAGCAGCATTCCAGTTCCCAGTGAAACTACGCTCTGTGATTGCCACGTTCTACTGTTTGAGAGGTATATATCCAGTAGTAAACGTTTTACGACTGCTGTGATGATGATAATAAAAATATTATCTTAATTTCCTAAGCCTTAATCGTGAAACAAATGGCCTTTTTTTTTGGAGTAATTCTTTTTATACGAGTTCTGAGGCTTTATATATAAATATAAAATAATATTTTAATTGAGATACACCTACGAGTGAGGTACCGGAACCGACAGATGGCGTTATATCCCTTCGAAATAGTAAAGTTTAAATTAATAATAGGTAAATGGGCGGCAGCATCTTAGTCACTAAGCTGCTCGCGATTGCCATTAAGCCCAGAATGTCAAATTCATCAGCATCTTTGCGGCTCATGACTGCTGTGCAAAATGACGCTAGTCACTCGATCCCAGTGCCGCGTTGTGCCGTAGAGCACAGCGCTTAGTTCCAACCAGGCTGGGCATACGGACCATGAATGCTGGGCCGTGTCATCTGGCCATCCACATTGGTGACAGGCGCGTGGTTCTTAGAGCCTAGCAATGGGCATTGCAAGCTTATACTTATTTCAAGTATTAATATTAAGTATGTGATTATTTTTCTGAAGATCAGTTATATTTTTGTGAACATAAATAATATTTTCATAGTCAATCAAGGACAAAAGTCCCCTTCTTCTTAGGGAGGCTTACGTCCAGCGGTGGAAACCCTACAGCCGATATCATGTTCATATAATGTTCATATAATCATATAATGTTGATTGGTATGTACATGGCGCATTTACACAGTGCTTGCTAAAGAAGCGATTACACTAACTGCGAAGGCGCCATCCAAGCACATCAGCACGCCATCAGGGCGACATTAGAGGTAACGTATGCGCTGTGACGCGTCGAACCGGCACAGATAACAGCTTACGCCGCGGTGCGTAGCATTAATAACTCTGACGCGGAAAAATCGCGAACGCATTTATCGGTAACTGTTCGCGTTCTTGGACGGCACGGCATTATGTCGGATTGGGAAAAAGAGAAAAATTACAACACTTTTTTTACTACACCAGGTCGACGAACAAGCGTAAAGTCTCTGTGATGAATCTATGAAGAGGGTAATGCTCGGAGTTTCTTTGCGCAATCGAAAACCAAAGGTACCAAGTTAGAGTTGCAAGTGGCAGTGGGCTGGGCATTTGGTACGCAGAACCGATGGAGTCGTAAGGTTCTAGAATGGAGATCACGCTAAGGATGCCATTAGCGTGCTACCAACCTTGTGATTAATTTCACTGCCTCTCTCACCCTTCAAACCGGAATACAGTGATGCGAATACTGTTTAGCAGTAAAGATAGGTGAGGTTATAATACAGACGAAATTGTATGAACCTCTATCTAATATATGTAGGAATAATGAGATTTTTTACCTAATATGCACCGCCAGAGTAGAATAGTACCTGTCTCTGTAGGTTCTATTACCAGTACCAGCCGTCTTCCTCTGTGAGAGACCAATGAACCGGGATACCGGAACCGATAGATGTCAATATCCGTCCGAAGCAGTGTAGCTCAAATGCAGCCGGACAGGAATGGGCAGCAGCGCGCTTGCTCAGCGATGGGCAAACTCCTGTTTACTTGGGAAGGTTGGGGAGGAGACAGCTGTAAAAGCTGCTTATATCAGTACTAGCAACCCAGTTACCATGGAAACGCGCAACCCGTGACAATATTTCACTTAAGGCACACGCATCTCTCAGGTGTATATTATAAATGATTATTGGCACCATACCGGCGTAATGATATGAAGAGATTAAAACCCATTCACCTCGAACAAAAGCGGGTACATACAACATCTATTATCGTGTGCCGGTGAGTAACGATCTGGGTACTCGGTTGAAGGTGATAGGGAAGAGGAATGAGATGTTAGTTCATTGCAGCTTCAAGTCAAATGGTTGGTTATAATAACATTATATTCCTTGTAAAAATCTTAATGATATATTAACTGACTCGATGGCGCAGGCAGTGATCCTATGTTGTGCTCTAAAGGCTTAGGTTCCATCTCCACAAATTTTTCAAGTATGAATATTTGTATTTTTGTGTCTTGGTGTTATTTATAACCTTTATGCATATGTTTGATATTCGTAACAAGTGCTTTAAGCTTGTCTTCAATCTCAGAGTCAGGGTGCCGTTGAAGATGTAATAATAGTATATTTTTATTAGAACTGTGATACTGCTGTCAGCGTCCTCCACCCAAGGTACAGAACAAAGTCGAAGCGCATACAAAATAAAAGAAAAAGAAAAGCAATTAAAGAACAATAAATAAACAATTTATTTGTATCAAAATCTCTAATAATATTAGTATTACCACATATGCAAGCGTTGTCAAGATGTACGAGACAAGATTATTTCAGTTACGGTATGGTTAAGCTACTATAACTATGTGATATCATGCAAATTTTATTTATTCTTATAATTCTCTATGTTTACTATTGTGGTAAATAGTCGATGGACATCAATAAAAGTTCAGTTAACTCATGTGTCTTCTTAATTTCAAGATATTTGATTTTGCCGTGGGGTACCAGCAGATTGCCGTGAGGTACCGGAACCGACAGATGGAGGTATATCTATCCAAAACAGTATAGCTCAAACGCACAGAGAGGGGATGAGCAGCACATTGATTAATATCCGTTAAGTAAATTTACTGGGTAAATGTAAAAATATACCTACACTTTGGTTATTTTACGAATCCCCACGCTCCTCATATATATACAACTTACTATGCGTTATATTAATTGTAACATATTTAAGTTTCTTCATTGACAATTTTAATTTAAAACGGGATCAAAAAAATCATCAAGGCCCATCAGCTCGCCTCTACGGGTAATCCGTAAACAAACACATCTAGGTTTGCTTAGAAAGTAGCACAGTAGCTCTGTTTGTCCGTCAGAGTGTGCTTGATAAACGCATCGTTAGCGACGAGTGCCGCACGTATGCATTTATTGGTTAATAGGTTTAGGTGGTCCATATGTGGACCTTATGTTGCAGTCAGTGTATTCAAGTTTTCTGACTTTCAGAATTGAAGAAGGGTCAGGTCAGAAGTACCAGAAATGTACTAACCACATAAGGAAGACCTCATATAAAAGTTGTCAGCATTATCACCTATTTCTACCGCCATTTTGTGATATTTCGAGCTTCTATAATCTGATGTGACGCTTACTATCACGCGGACTGCTTGTAAGTCGACCTAGTCTAATCCTTACTATCCTTACTAATATTATAAATGTGAAAGTAACTCTGTCTTTCTGTCTGTCTGTTACGCTTTCCCGCTTAAACCTCTCAACCGATTTTGATGAAATTTAGCATAGACAATCTTTAGACCCTGAGAAAGGACATATCTTATTTTTTAATTCGAAATAAGGGTTGTAAGGGGTCGAAAAGGGGGATGAAAAGTAGTATGGAAGTATCGCTATTTTTAGAGCTAGAAACTTGAAACTTATTTTTCAGACCATTCATTCGATATATATAAACATGACATTCAAGTTTATATAAGTTAAGGTAAAAAGGTATGGTACTCAAAAAATCTATTCCACGCGGACGAAGTTGCGGACACAGCTGGTAAAATATGTATAAACAAGCGTAAATAAATGAACTAATGTATATAATAGAAACGAAAGAGGTTTTCCAAGATCTTAGCGTGTAGTATGTATGTAAAACAAGTTAGTTTGACAACTGTCATTCTAATCTAGAATAAAGCTTTATTAAAAGCGATATAGTGTTTACTCTTCAGAACTTTCGTTTTACCATATTAGCCAAATACCTGTGAAGGCCTCACACACTCGTATTAATTTTCCACATTAACAGGCTTTGCTCGGAGCAGCTGAGCCACGCGGGTGGCCATCACGTTCCGTTTGACCAACGCATTAGACCCCAAATGAGGGTCCGGTGGCAGTTTGCGTTCATCTAAGCGGGCCATAACGCGTAAAACGGAACGTGGTCGGTCAGGTTTGTTCGTTTGTTTGATCGCGGGATTTCTGAACGCTAGTGATTAAAAAGTATTGTTTTAAGACGTAACGGTTGGTGTGGATGTTAATATGATAAGTTGAATTGTAGTATCCCATTAAAAAGGTAGTCAGTTTCTTTTTATCGATTTGAGCAATAATCGTTATATTTAATTCCTACAACATCGCACACATTCACCTGACTTGTGATTAAACCACTTATGTTCGGACGCCAGGTGACAGAGGAATCACAAATATATTTCTTAATATATACTTAACATCCAGACAGAACAAAGACAATAATCATCATATAAACGTCTGCTCTAGGTGGAAATCGAAACCTCGACCCTGGCACACGTGATAGGATCACTACCATCTGCGCCATCGGGCCCGTCAAAGGGTGTTATTGTTATTAGTAATAAATATTGTAACTAAAACATTATGTGATATGAGAGTTGTTTTTATTTTTCTTATACAGTCAAACAAGCATACAGTCCGCGTGATAGTATGCGTCAGCGCAGCTTATAGACGCTTGTTATATCACAAGGATATCACTAGCGCGTTGCCAATATTGTTTATTGAAGATATTATGTCACAATACTCAGCAATTTCACTGCGTCTTTCACCCTTCAAACTGCAACACAAAAATACGATCACTGCTATTTGGCGGCAGAAATATGTGAAGTACTGATGCAGACGATATTTATATGAGGTCTGCCTCATGTGGTAATTTTTTGCCAACGAATTATACATTAAATTGTATATACTGAATTAAGGTCATTCGTTGTACATATATATGTTACAAATCATTTGCAAATTATATAAACTATAAGATATTTTGGAATTTAATTACCTTATTCCTACAAAATATAAATTATTTAAATTATTTTCTCCAAATATTTTGATATAAATATGAGTAAAAATTAAGAATAGTATTTATTTTCAGACTTGCTTTCAGGACTCAGGACTTTGTCAGCGAGGTCTATTCTTTATATTTCATCCGTAAGGATGTCATGTTAATACGGAAATACTTAAGTCTTTGTCGCTCTCTGACACCTAGACTGTACGAAAAGTCGTGTCGATTCATCATTATCAAACCAGCCCTTGAAAGTCCACTGCTGGACATAGGCCTCCCCCAGGAAGAGGGAAATGTTGCCCATAATTGGCACGCTGGGCAAGCGTGTTGGCAATCGCAGAGCGCAGCTTTCGCGACGGGGATGCTGTTGCCCATCCCGCCCTGTGCATTTGAGTTCCAATGTTTTGGATGGATATATCGCCATCTATCGGTTCTGGTACCTTAGTCGCCTCTTACGACACCTGGTACAGTTGAAGGTACTATTCTACTCTGCCGGTACCTCACGGCACGTGTCAATTATATAGAGAAAATTATATAGATTATAATATAGAGAAAGAGAGATTTAATAAAAAACCACATCTATGCCACGGGAATATGTTAACAAAATAAAATACTAATACATAAAATAACAAGTACTTTTTGACTATTAATAATCCCTGTGGCAAATTACATCCAGATTCTGTTCAGTTATTCGGGTGTGAAAAAACAACAATCATACATCTATACATCATACATTCACACATTTTTACCCTCAAACATTAACGTTTATAATTTTACGAAGGATTTAATGTGGAATAGTTTAGATAGCTTCAGTTTTTCAGCCGTAATAATGTAAATTTCGGTAAATATTTCATCTTTCAAACAATTACATGTTATGTTCATCAAATTATCATATTAGCTGTAGACACACAACAATTATAAATAACATAACACTATATACACACTTGGGCATTTGAAATGATACCTACATAAGACTATAAATAAAAATCTTGACGTCAATAATATACAAAATAACTTTCTTAAACACCAACCAGCAGTTCTTAGTTTATGTTATTCAACAGACGTACATGGCGGAGTAGTTTTTATAATGTATTAAGCATGGATAATCCAGGACATAGCCGAACGTACCCCCTTCTATATAAAGTGTTATTTATAAAGGGCTCAACCTTTGTTAGTAAATAGTATTTACACAACTCTTGAATGTACGTACGAACCTCATGATAATGACATCATTGTAGCAGCCGTAGAACGTGCACTCCTGGACTTGGCCTCCCCGAGAAAGAGGAAATTCTGCCCATAATTGCCACGCTGGGCAGGCGTAGTTGCAATCGCGAAGCCTAGCTTCGCGCCGGGAGTGCTGCTAGCCAATCCTGGAGCGTGAAACATTTGAGCTACGGCCTTTTGAATGGATATACCGCCATCTGTCGGTTCCGATACATTAGTCACCTCTTACGGGTAATACATAGGTTGTGCAGCAATATTTAATAAAGCGGCGTTTCAATCTGCTCGATATCGTAGACAGAATGCATTGACGCTGCCCAGAACTCTACGCACCAGCACTCTACTTTTATGTTTAACGTTGAGTATATACCCTCGCATTTTCAAAAGCGACTTAATAAGTCCACATGAAGCTAATAAAATATAATACTCTACGAATGGCTTCAGATAAACATTAGGTTCTATTCTAAAACTATAAACAATTCCATTATGCCATAAAATCGGCTCCATAAATATATATCGGATGTGTTCGTAAAATGCATAAGTCGTATTATGATACAATAGGCGTTTAAGAACATCTTACTTCTCAGTGCCAGGCTACATCCAATATCGTGTACGCCGGCCCGTTCATATCATAAATACCGTCTGATTCAATCGTAAATATACAAAACAAAGCGGTACACACGTATAAAAGACCCTACATCTCTTAATGATATGTAGATTCCGTGCATTAGTTACATGGTTGTGTTCTTGGTGAAAACATCTCACAAACTCAACGATATCCCATTTGGCGTTGCTATATTTAAAACGCTGAACGAAAATACGCCTTATCTGCTTCTAATAGAAGCGATTACTGGTTGAATTTTGAATGTCGCTTGATGCGTTCCATTTTAAGAGCTATTCCAACTCATTAAACAAGGCATAATTTAAACGCGGTTCGTATCTTCGTTCGAATTTCTACCGCATTTCAACCGCATACAATCCAAAATCAAGCAACTTTTAAGAAGAAAGTTGATGCGTTTTGTATGTGTAGATTCAAGCTCGTGCATTCCAAATCGCGTTGGATTTCAAATCGAATTATCAAGCAACAGGGCGCATTTCGGTTTGATCGATCATCGGGATTGAGACATTAGAAATCTCCGAGCAACTATTACCGTGTTCTTTTAACAAATGCACGACGCACGGAGTAAGTTGTAACTCTGTGGCGGCACGCATAAATAAAGTTGAGTTTGTATCGGTTATTTTAATGCCGAGCCCCAGGTGGGCCGGGCCTCTCATATATCATCGGGAACAATTATTAAATTATCTTTTTCGTTGACATTAAGTAATTGTCTTGATCAAGCGCGGTCATAACCAAAATCATTTTTGAGATATCGACTCGGAATCTTTACTCTTTTGTTTTCTTGTTCACTAAATTATTGAGACGTGAATTACAACGGCTGGCTACTATTAATATTAGCTGTTGTGACTTGGGAAACCTTTGATACCCTCAAGGAATTTGTGCCCACGAACACATGATAGACGACTTACATAACACTCAAGGTAAACTATTACTTAATCACGTACTACTAATGGATCGTATAGAGATAATTTTAAAACATACTTCGCCTCAAGCCAGGTCTTTAGCGTGGTATATTTAAAAGCCTTTGCTTTAAAACGACTAAGAAATTAGACATAGATAAAATAAACCAGTTTATGTTACGTTCAGAAATTAACCTTGCTCAGTGCTTAGGTGAAAATAAAAAATTAATCGAAAATCGATAGTTTGGAGAACACAACCATTCCCAGGCTCCAAATTCCTTTCGTTTCCTTAACCCATAAAATATCTGTTACCAAACAATTACCTCGATTAAATGCAAAGCATTCGATATCTATCGATTAAAATCGATACCGAAATGTAATTGCGCCATTTACCAAGTATAAGCAATTAAGTCGATTAAATACAACAAAATGTTGTATACTCTGTAGAACCATTAATCATGTCCTGGGAACTATTTTGCAATCGGTCGAGAATTTTTAAAACAACTTTGTAACATAACTGCTTAGAATATTGTTATAATAATATTCTCTCATTCGATAAAATAGTGTATTATGTAATAATATATACTCATAAATACATAGCTGTGAGGTACCGACAAAGTAAAATAGTACCTACCTCTGAACTAGGTGTCGTAAGAGAATACGGGACAGGGCGGGGATAGGCTGCAGCATTCCTGACGCGTTTTGCCACTACGCCTCAGCAGTGGATGCACTGTATATGCTATGATAATATGAAAATTAATGACGGACAAGCATGAAACTCGAGAATAGCTTGACCAAGTAACCTCTACAGTCATATTACTTGAATCTGCATTTGACCGATAAATATATAAAAATATACAACTAACACGTGGGCATATATCTAGGTACTCTTGGGCATCTTGGTGAGAATCTCACTCTCACTTATTTCTATCTATAACCTAAAATCAGATTATGGCTGTGAAATTTGCAGGTAATATCGCTAAATCATTGGCGATGTTCTCATTATACCCTTGTGAGGTCAGGAGCAACAATAAATAAAAACTTTGCCGTCAGGTACCGGCTGATTAGAATAGTACCTTCTACTTCACCTAGTCACGCAAGAGGCGACTAAGGTACCAGAGCCGACAGATGGCGGTACATCCATCCGAAACAGTGCAGCTCAAGTGTACAAGTCGGGGATGGGCAGCAGCATCCCCATCGCAAAGACCAGCAGTAAACTTCCAATGGCTGGTATAGTAAAGATTATTAATAAAACACAGCTAAAACGCCTTTTTCGGCTCCAACGATGACGTTTTATCAACAACATCATCATCCTAGCTATTAGTCCACAACTGGATATAAGCCTCTCCAAGAAAAGAGGTGTATTGCCCATAATTGCCGCGCTGGGTAATCGTGTTACCAATCGCAGAGCGCAGAGCGAATACGCTTAATAACAAACTATTCTAGAATAATGGTACCATCGTTATATTTCGCAAGTCTACCGGTGCCATTATGGCGGCCCGGCGTCGGGTCGCGGCGCGCAATGAATCAAGAGTAATTAACTAACTAATATAGTTATCACGACGGGCGACGTAAATCGACGATTGAACTGGACCCGCGACTCGATTTAGCTTCGAAACTTATTTAACCGGCCATTTCTGTTTCAGCCGAGTATTTAACAGCATAAGCTTTTCCTTTTTATATACATAAATCTATAAGCTATATAACTATATACGGGCCTGATTGTGCAGGTGGTAGTGATCCTATCTTGAGCGCCAAAGGTCGTGACTTCGATTCCCAGAGCAAATATTCATAAGATAATAATTGTGATTTTTTGTATCTGGGTGCTATATATGTATTTAAATAGTTAATTTGATATTCCTCTGTTATTTGGCATCTGTAACACAAGTGCTTTAAACGGCTTACCGCGGAGTCAGGTCAATGTATGAGATATTGTGGGAATTAATTATTATTATTGAACTCACATTTGCTTTTTTTCTCATGCCCGAAGAACCCTTGTTATTTTAGGAATAAATGTATGTCAATTGCTGATAGCTAAACTGCAAACAAATCTAGCAAATTTCTTAGAGTAATTACCAAATTTATTGCATGGAAACATGTTTTAGAGGTAATAGGTCAGTCCACCTGCAAGATAGACAGACGAACTGACTAAAACCGCAGGATCGTGCTGGCTACAGGCCGCATACAACCGGTCCTATTGGAGATTACTTAGGGAGGCCTATGTCCAGCATTGGACGTCTTATGGGTGATATAATGATAATGATGATACACTAACTGTATTGTTTTTCATATAATTTTAAAAAGACAAACAAGCACACCCCTTTCAAATAGTAAACGGTATTTACGACAGGCGAGAGTATAAACGCCTGTGATGTCACAGGATAAACATAGCTAATGAATGCGCCAACCTTTTGACCTGTGCTTGGAGTCAGAAGACGCAAAGAGAGATTTACACATGCCGGTATTTGTTATTACAAACCATTGTTCTTATAGTTCAACTAGCTGTGCCCGCGACTCCGTCCGCGTGAAATAGTTTTTTTTGGGTACCATACCTCCTTACCTTAACTTATATAAACTTGAAAAATAAGTTTTATGTTTCTAGCTCCTAAAATAGCGATACTTCCGTACTTTTCAACCTCCCTTTCAACCCCTCACAACCCTTTTCTCAGAAGAATTCTACTATAGAGAGGTAATCTCATAGAAAGGTCGTTTTCAGTGGTACCTTACCCTCGCCTATTTCTATCGCCCAACAGCAGTGTAATCATTCATCATCAGTCTTCTGGTTTGAGGGGTGAGAGAGATAGCGAAAATACTGGGTAATTTGACAAAATATATTTAAATCACGAGGTTGGCAAAGCCCTTAATACGAGTGTGTATATTCTGCGGTGACGCATACTTCAGCTTATTATTTATATTATGCGGGCTGCATGCTTGTTTCTCGACTTAATCATATAAAAAATTTAAAGTTCAGGCTTTTTATACCTAAACTCATTCATCACTCAAATAATTTAGATAAACCAAAAACACATTTTTACATCGTCAAAAGCTATAATGCAATTTTAAGTGTGTTTTTCTATGAAAATGTCTATAGTGCAAATCACTGATGACCTTGGTGAATTTGTAGGATGTAAGAGTTAAATAAAAAGCAAGTCATTGAGTAGCATATAGAAGTATTAAAAAGGTCTGCTGGCACCAGACGAGTAGGAAACATTATTGAGCAAGGGGTTGCTTGCATCGCAGGTACACTTTTCGATCTGCCTAGGGTTCCAAGTAAGGCGTGGACAAAATCAGAGTGCGCGGTGACCATTCCAGGGTGTCTTATAAGAACGGATCCTAGCTAGAATGGCCATTGTGGAAGAGTTGCGAAGCAGGGATTGAGCCCAGTCGGAAGCACTATATCTTAATCACTTGCCCAGAAGAGGAACCTGGATAGACCCAAATAAAACCTTCATGTTTTTTTATCTTACTATATCTATAATAATGGAGCTCGATTACCCTTAGTCACAAAATCACGCGTGAACAACTATACCAATTTAGAAAATTGTTTTTTTGTGGAGAATTATCAGTGGTATCGGAACCGAGAGACGGCAGTATATCCATCAGTGCTAGCAGAGTCAGTAGGGAAGAAATGGGCAGCAGCTTCTTCGTCGCGAAAGCCCGGGCATAATTAATATCCATTCTACCTCTGTTTTGATGATAATGATGAATTTGGTGCATTAATAGCCTCACCGTTATCATTTATCGGGCAAGGAAAGTCACGGGCAGAAAGTGAACCAAAAATTGAACGCAGTTATATAATGAGTAGGCACTATTGTGCATAGATCCTGTTGCACTAACGTTTCTCCAGCTGCAATAACCCAGTGCGAACACAGTATGGACTTAATTGATTCGTCTGGCCCCAAGCTGTGGCCGCGTTTAATTGCACTGCTTAGTACGTTAATTAAGTGCTAGAACTGTAGGTCACGTCCGAGATAACATCTCTGTAGTGCCTAGCATTTAGCTGTGTATCGAGTTTAGCTGGATTAGCTTTGGAATAATGTAGTCGCTCTTAGCGTATGGGTTTACTTTCTAAAGCATTTTTAACTACGTAGAAAGAATAGTGTGAAAATTGATGTGGTGTAAAAAATGATGTTGTGACAACAATAGAGAAAGGTTTGGACATGTACAAAGAATGGATGAAAGTTAAATGACACTATACTAATATAACTAACTACTAATATAACTGACTACACAAATACACAAATATATAAAGCAGAAGTAAATAGATGAGTTAGTATAGGACGGCCTAAGTGAATATATTGAAGGTAGAAGAGGTATTAAAGGGCCAGGTCAGAAGTACCAAGAATAAACGAGCGTGTGTGAAAGGACTAATGCGAGTTAAAGAAGCATGACAGGTATGCCAAGATCACGGTACGACCATGGCAGTTAAAAGTTAAGGTTGCGTTTTGGTGAAGGAAGATTCATTCAAGCTACTGAAGATGTGAATGAGAATCAAATCACAATTTAAGCGACACGTTAGTTATATCTTCACGTAGTCAGTGTTATTATTATTATAGTAGAAAATGTTATTATTATTATTGTGTACTAGCTGTGCCCGCGTCTTCGTCCTCGTGCAGTAGGTTTTTGGGCACCATACCTTTTAATTTTAACTTATATAAACTTTGAATGTTATATTTATTTAAAAATACAAATCAATAGCCAAAATAATAAGTTTTAAGCTTCTAGCTCTAATAACAGCGATACTTCCATACAAGTTTTCATCTCCCTTTTCGACCACCTGCAACTCTTATATCGATTGTAAAAGTATTGCCTATGTTCTTTCTAAGGCTTTAGGCTATCTGTGTTCCAAATTTCATTTAAATCAGTTTAGTAGCTTAGGCACCATTGCGTATCGGACAGACAGAGTTACTTTCGGATTTATAATATTAGTAAGGATAACAATCTAAACGTATTAGGCTTCTAAATCTAAATACTTTTCTCAAATGCACAGGGCAGGGTTGGGCTGCCCTGTGCATTTGAGATGCACTGCTCTGGATGGATATACCGCCATCTGTCGGTTCTGGTACCTTAATCGCCTCTTACGATGGGTGGTGCAATAGGAGGTACTATTCTACTCTGCCGATACCTGACGGCACTGTCCTGTGTCTGGATGTTATTAAATATATTTATTATTTATTAGTTTATTTAAATTAACATTTTTAATGTAATATAATTCCTCTGTTCCATACTACACGAGTTTTTCTAATTACTTTGGAGTCATGTCAACATATGAAAAGTCGTGTAAATTTGTTATTCATTATTTACTAGCAGCGCCCGTCGGTTTCGCTTGCGTTAAGGTGTAGAACAAATATAATTTATATTCCGTTGCTTACCTTATAGTTTAGACCCTGCATTGATGTCAGTCAGTTGCTTCTTTTATATATATATATAGATATAGATATATAGATATAAAATTATGATGAAATAAATTTAGAAAAAGGGAGATTATTTATACTATATTTTCACCCTCGTTTTACCTCTGTAGGGACAGAATATTCAAAATTACTTTCTTGGTGGTCCCCTACGTTATAAAAGGAACGCCTACACAACATTTCATGTTTCTAACCCTTACAGTTAAGGCTCTACGTTAATCAGTCAGTCAGTCAGTCAGTAAGCCAAGATATATAATCACTTTGCTGTTTGCATTTAAATATACCTTATACATCAATTCATTCTTTTCGATACCAAACACGACTTCTCACAACCAAAAAATAAACATTCCAATACCATTTAAAATTCCCAAAAGCCGTTCAAGATGGCCGCCCCGCAAGCGAACGTCATAAATTTGAATATTTCCGCGAACGCCCGGTAATATACGGGTTCATTGTCAACCGGCCGGACGCCTGCAGTCCCGGGTTCGGTGCCCACGCTGTCCCTGCGCCGAAATTGGTAAATGTTTCTTGTGGTGACATCTGGTGGCGTCCCCACGAAAGCATTCCGGATTCATAACTCAGTGATCACTGAATTTAGAGCTTGAATTAGCGAGAAATAGAATATATTGACGGTTCCCGATGGCGCAGATGGTAGTCAACTTATCTTATGCACTAGAAGTCGGGGGTTCGATTTCCACCGAGGGCAAATGTTTATATGATAATAATTGTGTTTGTTCTGTATCTGTTGTTAAATGTATGTATATAAGTAGTACATTTATGATTCCTTTGTTGTCTGGCGTTTGTAACACAAGTGCTTTAAACAACTTACTACGGAGTCAGGTCAATGTGTGAGATGTTGTGGGAATTTATTATTATTATTATTTTATTATAATCTGACTTGAAATGAAGCTCTAACGTAGTAATTTTTTGATATTTTGCATTTTATCTCTCAGGTTCCATTCTGGTGGGTAGTATAAGAAACTATTCAAGATATCAATTTCTCCGTGAATGTTTGAAAATTAGTATTTATCTTTAGACAGACAAGCATACAGTCAACGTGATAGTAAGCGTCACTGCAGCCTTTAGACGCTCGTAAGGATATCACTTGCACATTACCACCCTTCTGATTTGAAGATATGTCATATTACCCAGTAATTCACTGCCTATCTCAACCTTCAAACTGGAACACGTCAACATGAATATATGTATGGCGGTAGAAATAGATGAGAGTGAAGTACCGATTACTTATGACCTTTTAATGAGGTCTACCTTAGGTATAGTATGACTATATTTTTAGATTATGGTGATTTACATAGAAACTGTTATATTTTTTTGTTTTTTACAGCAAGTATTGACAGACGGACGGACAAGGTTATCCTATAATGGTTCGCATTTCCTTTTGAGGTACGGGATTCTAAAAATAGTGTTTGTTCGTCTGTCTGCGCTTGCTGAAAAGTTATGAACGAAATTTGAGCAATAGTTATGTTTTGGTCCAGGGTTAGCACGTCATCCAAGAAATTTGGTCCCTATTGATTTACAGGAAGAAAGCAGGAAGTAAAAATAATTTAAGCACGCGAGCGAAGCCATGGTCAAAAGCTAGTATATGATTGTTTGAGTGATCAAATATATTGAAAACAAAACGTGACCATTTTTTCTCCACTCTATCCCGTTCTAAATAGTCACGGAAGTGAATAAAATCTTTATCCTTATCGTCAATCAAATCAACAATATCAATAAATACTCCATTGAAACCCATTACTGATTTTCGGTTTGTTTGTCCAACTCATAGTTCAACTTATCTCTATAACAATCTGTCCTCGAACTTTTAATGAAAACTGTGATTTCATAGACGCTTATAAAGCTGGCTAATAGCCCAGCTGTATGCATTTGAAATTATACTTTATTGTCTTGTAATAATGGTTGTTATTCCTTGCAGGGGGGTGTATTGTATGCGCCGGGGATCGTATTGTTATTTTCATACGTCACATCAAGGGTAGAACGCTGGGAGCTCTGTATAATTAGTTCTGTATTATCTTGATCGAGCTATTCGCAAATGGGATGTTACTAGAGCTGTTGACTGTGTCATTATTGGTTTTTGTGTGCCGCAACTTATTTTGTAATAATGCAATTTATTATTAATAATACGTTCAATAACAGGTAATGTGCGCATGTATAAATGATTGAATTAATTCGTACGTATATAATACTTAAAAAAAAATAACTATGCTTGTATTCTCATATGACAGATTTGAAAGCCTGAACACAATTTAAGTTGTTAAAAGTTTCTTTTAGGTTGTGTAAAGTAACTTAAAACGAGAGTCATAGCTTTAGTGCTATTTCGAGATACTACGATTTATCCCATCGCCAAATCTAATCCGATCAAATTCAGTCAGCCGGGACGATTGATTAACAAAAATCCATCCAAATTTTCACATTTATTGCATTAAGTAATAAGATTTAATAACCTAATTATATATTTAAAAGCTAACATTGCTTCACTGCTGCAAGCTTGGGTTGTGGTAATAGCAACTCTATATCTGAGTTAAGTACAACACAGCCTCTCTTATCACAACTCCCATCACTACGACTGATGTGTCTGATGAATGAACGTTTTGTGATGCTAATACCAAGATTACGCATTAAAACTACTGCAACACCCCTTTCCATATTGACTTAACTACCATCCCAAATAATATTCCAACTTGCACCTTATTGCTGTTAGATATGGGCGACTTTCAAAACTTGTCAAATCAGTTTTGATATCAGAGTAATGAGGTCGCTTAATCACATAACGTCGTAACGACCGTTTCCGAAGAAATGACGCATCAGTCTTATAACTGTTATTTTAGGGTAGGTTTTCATTTGGAGTTAAGGGTAATTTTCGGTGCCAGGGTAATGAGGTATAACCTAATAGTACACGTGTAGTCTTATCTCTGATTAGTCGTCAAACTCAGCTGTTTGTTTGTTAAAGGATTGTTTTGGTAAATTGCTTGTGAATGATTTATCGGTGAATGGGTTTTATTATAAATGATCGTGTAAAAGGGTCAGTAGCTCGACATTGCTTACGGCGGATCGGATGTTCGAGGAATTCCTGGGAAGTGTTTCAATCGTTTGAAATGTAACGTAGCTATTTAGTAAGATTATCGTTAGTCTGTTTCTACCATTTGCATGTGATAAGAAATCGATGTGGTGTAAAAGATGATGTTGTGACAACAATAGAGAAAGGAATGTTGAGATGGTTTGGACATGTAGAAAGGATAGATGAAAGTAGAATGACTACACAAATATATAGCGGAAGTGAATGGAAGAGTTGGTATAGGACTTAGGAGAATATGTCTTAACCAGGTATAAGAGGTATTAAAGAAGGGCCAGGTCAAAAGTACCAGGAATAAACGAGCGTGTATGAAAGGACTTATTCGAGTACGAGTGGAGATCCATAGTCTCTGCCTACCCTGATAGGACACAGGCGTGATGTATGTATGTATGTGTATTTTACAAGTAAACAAGCAGTGTCATTATGTATTAATCATATTAATTGGTAGAAAATAATTAAAAGCGAGCAAATAAAGGTTTTCGGTTTTCGGTTATCGGTTTTCTCAATAATTGAAAAGAACAAAGAAGATCTATAATACACAATTTTTATTCTATTGGCAACTCCATATTTTCTAAGAAATACTTTTAATAACAAACTGCATGTTGCCTGTATCTTAAGTCTTTATTTATAGAAAAAAAGTATGTCGGTATTTGTCCGGGATGAACTTCAAAGCTTTGTACCGATTTTAATATTTTCTGCTTGCTGTATACAATAACCACACATTTTTAACGCAGTATTTTTTAAGACAATCAATATATAGTTTAGACAGTACAACGTCATAGAAAAAAATTGTATGACTTGACTTTTAAGGCAAGTGTCCTTACCTCTTTCTTTATACATTAAGAAAATGGTGATATGGTTGTAAATACATATATCAACATGGTCGAATTACTAAGTTCTATTAATATAAGACAAGCCTTGGACTTATTTATTCGATTTTTTTTTATTTTTTAAGCAAATATCAATAGACCTGGATAAAGCTGCCAATTAATGTTAAACCTTAACGCATTATTATAAAAAAATGATCTATTTACTTATTACTTACTATATTAATAATAATTAAGCCTTAAGAATTAAATATTTATAAAAATACAAAATAATATATATCTATATTTGAATTTATCATTGTATAAAAATATCTTTTAAGTAAAACGTTTTTCTGGAAGACAACCTCGCATCTACGATACTGGAAGGCTTTTATCGCATGAGTCATCTTTTTCTGATCAAAGATACAGCTAAAATTATTATCATTAAATTCACTGAATTAGATAAAAAAAAACCCCGGACACCCAAACCAATATTCTAGAGCGTCCAATTACAAGATATCACTAGATCCGAATTAAAATCACATTCCCAAAATGGCCGTCGGGCCATGCATCACCGCTATCTGATCAGAGCGCCGATTGATTTTCGGAAATCGCCACCAAGTAACCTGTGATCAAGTGATTTACACCCGCGACATACTGCTTTGTAAAACTTAATAGGATCATGATATCAAAACCAAGGGGTAACGGCAGAGTGGAATAGTACCTTCCTCATTGCACCGTATAGTAATAGACGACTGAGATACCAGGTACCCACTACCTAGGTCTATTTGAACTATTCGCCGACCATCTTAGCACTAGAAAACTATGCATCCTTTAATTGTAATTAAACTACTTTCCTATTCTTTGACCTCTATTATTGTATTTGTTGTTTCTTTTTTTGTATTTTTTTCTCTCTTGTTTGACATTGTTAAACTTTATTTGCACTTAAAGATTGAATTTGTTATTATTTTATTTTGTTCTGACATCGTATTTATTTTTCTAATTATAAAATCATGACTCAACTCGACTCATCTTTTGCGCGTTTTGGATGGCAACATATGTGAGATTGTAACTAAGTGTATGAAATAAATAAATAAATGTCATGTCTGCATTGTTACCTCACTTACCTCTTTTCCACCGGCAAATAGCAGTGTTTGCATTGCAGTTTTCCGGTTAGAAGGCGAGAAAGGCAATAAAATTACTGGGTAAATGTGACATTGTATGTTCAGTTCACAAGGTTGGCAACACACTAGTGTAAAAATGGTTATCGGGAATTTTGTGTATTTCCCAAAACTGTTATTTTTAGGCAATGCTTCCTAATTAATAAATGACCAACTACTCGCATACAAAAAATATTGTATACATAAATATTGCGGTAAGTAAATCTAATAATAAACCTATTCTCTGTGGTTATTGTATATAAACTAAATACTAGTTTGCATTGACGTTAATTAAATTATAAGCGATACCTACATGTGTCATGTTTCATTTGTACTCCGACCTCATGAATGCGTATTTACGCCACAAAAAAAAATTACCCACAACCCTATTTGCATCATTCCTAAAGATAACTATGACCTGCGGGTTTACCCACATTTCCGGAGCGTGATGTTAAACAGTCTTTCATTTGATCCTTTCATTGAGATCGTGTTAATAAATGGAATGCATGAATCATTTGTCAGCAACAATTAATTAGAAAACATATTTAAAAAATTGTGTTACACAGCCGTGTGGTGGCCCTGTTTCGAGTTTTGTAACTAGCGACTGAGCAACTGACTGATAGCAACGAAACCACAAATGGATTCATCCGAAGTAGTGTATCTGAAATGCACCAAGCCGGGAATGGGGAAAGCAGCATCCTGTCGCGAAGCTACGCTCTGCGATTGCTACCACGCTTGGCAGCGGCAGTTATGGGAAAATTCCCCCTTCTTTTTTGGAAGGACTATGTCCAGCAGTGGATGGTGATAATGATGGTGATAATGATGATGATAAATATTAACAAGACAAAATTCGACATGTTTCAGGTGATAGACATCACGATGACGGGTTCATATCCCTGTCTTATACATTAAGGACCACCGCCCAGGACAAACATTTATGGTATGAACAGAACATTGTGTTTGTTCTGTGTGTAAGTATTCAATATGTATTTTATTTGTGATATATTATAGTAGTGCCCTCCGATTTCACCCTTATTAAGTTTTAGAGCAAACCTAGTATCATTAATGCTCCGCCGCATATATACACTTTCTTGATAAGTGGGTTATGTAATACTGATTTTTTTTGACCTTATAGTCTAGGCCCGGCGTTGATATGTCAGTCAGTCAGTCAGCCTCTACTTTTCATCATATCAGCCATAGAAAGTCCACTATTGGCAGGCCTCCTCGAAGTAAGGGCTTTTGCCCCTCGCCTATATGTAACATTTTATTGAAATAACTGAAATCTAAAATCTTTTATACTGACTTTCTACTCCCCTTACAAACCCTTAATGGATGATTTTTACAAAATAATTTACACGTTTTTTTCGTGAACTTTCAATGAAGAACCCTTATACTGATTTATTTATTTGAATAACTACAAACATAGGTAAATTTTGATATTAACTTTGCATCTCCCTTTTTCCCCTCTTAGGGGGTAAATTTAAAAATCCTTTCTTAGTTTTCATTTTAATTTCCCAATGCGGTTGGCTTGCTATGACCGTTTTCAAGATTGACAGAGATGTTATGTCATGGTTCAAGTTGAAATTGCAACGTAGAATATATTACAGTGTAATTTAATTGCCAAAAATTCCTAAAGACGAACACAGGTGAGGTCACGGGTCGGTAAAAAATGATATTTTCTAATGGCCGTATGAACACTACTGCATAATTATAGCTAGTCATTCATTCTGTCTGTATGTCCGGGTCCCTTATCGAGCTGGGATCGGCGGGTCGATTGACCCGGTGATGACCTGATTACCGTATTAGTGCAATTTATACGGAGTATTAACTTCTCGTAACCCCAGATTTACTTTGTTTTACAATGGGTTCTTCTTATCACTTTTCAAGAACGCAATTTTATTGAAGCTTCGAATTTAAAGCTTTAGGTAGTGAATTAAAATAAAACATTTAAGGCAGAGCAATATTTCTTACCGTATGCCGCGAGATACCGGCAAAATAGAATAGGACCTCCTAGTGCACCAGGTGTCGTATGAGGCGACTGAGGTACCAGAGCCGACAGATGGCGGTATATCCGTCCGAAACAGTGTTGCTCAAATGCACAGGGTGGGGATGGCCAGCAGTATCCCCTACACCATAGCTGCGCCCTGCGATTACCAACACGCTTGCCCAGCGCGGAAATTATGGGCAAAAACCTCCTTTTTTAGAGAGGCATATTTCCAGTTCCAATTATTGGAAGTCCACTACTTCCAATAATTCGTATGGTGAATATTTCTAAACAGTAAATAAATCACGAATCTAATTTAGTGAATTTATCATCATCATCATAGCAGCCGTAAAATCATCACTGCTGGAATTGGGCCTTCCCAAGGAAGGGGGAATATGCCCATAATTGCCGCGCTAGGCACGCGTGGTGACATATGGTTTTGATGATTGCTAAATATATATTACACTATAATCAACTTATCTCGGAGTCAGGATAATGTATGAGACGTGTTGTGACGTGACGTTGAATTTATTGATTGATGCGACATGTGTCGGTCTGAAAAACAGATACCATAGTAAAGATTTTGCTAGAATTAATATTAAAATAAGGCAAGCATTATCAGCCTTGCCTTATATAACGCGTTGTCAACCTTGTGATTTAAACAATGTCATATCACCCAGTAATTTCACTGCCTCGTGCTTCAAAACGAAACACAGCAATGCGAACACTGCTAATTCGTGACAGAAATAGGTGAGCGCGAGGTACCAATGTCGACAACTTTTGTAAAAGGTCTACCTCGTGTAAAATGTCGAAAGGTACCAATTATGATAAAAGAAGATTAGTTACAACTTAAACAAAATGTTTTCTTCTGTGTTTTATTATTCGGTTGTCAAATACAGAGTTATTTTTCTCAACAATGATGAGCAGTTCCTGTAGTATTAAGAAGTTCAAACAAAGTCGTCAGATTTTTACATTAACGCAGACTTTTGGGTAAAAATTCAGCAAATAACAAGTCTAAGGCTCTAGGCTCCAAAAAAGGGCTTTCATTCCGCTATAACGACCCTTCCAACTTAACAGCCCTTAATGAAAGCGTAAACGTGAGGGCTAATTAAATCCCGCGAAGGTATTAGTCGAAAATTACCACGCGCAGTAATGTCTCCCGCTCACCACTCGCACGATACATCTACTGGATATGGCTTGGCTTTTATCCCATTTTACCTGCTAAAGATACGGAAAATCGAGGATACCTTTTCAGGAGGCCTATGTGTAACTGTGGGCCCCCTTCTGCTGATTTACGTAGAAAGCCTCTTTTCTACTAGATGTTGTTTTGCCGTTACCTACCGGTAGAGTAGTATCTTCCCCCTGTATCAGGAGTCGTAAGAGGCGACTGAGGCGCCAGAGCCGACAGATGGCGGTATATCCATCCGAAACAGTGCAGCTCAAATGCATTGGCGTCGCGAAATTTGTGCTTGCGATTCTGCCTTTCTTGGGGAGGCCTATTTGCAGCAGTGGACTTCCAGCTGATGAGATGATGTATGATGATGTTTTGCCATTGCTCTCTTATCTCCCTTCTCAAATCTTCCTCGAAGAAGTTCTTCGGCTTCTTCCTGAAATGTTTTCAAAGCAATAAACACTTTTCGAGCTGTATGATTTTGTTACAAGCTATACACATATCTATAATAATTGGAGGGCTTGCTTGCTTGGAAGTAGAGAGAAAATAAATGCATACTAGGTACAAAATTAATATGAACATTTTTATTATTATTAGATTAGGTCGGCAAACAAGCATACAGTCCGTGTGATAGCAAACGTCACAGCAGTTTTTAGACGCTCGTAATATCACAAAGATGACTCTAGCGCGTAACACAGCAATGCGAACACTGCTTTCTAGTCACTTCACGCGAAGTAGTTTATATTCGTAATGATTTGGTGGACATTGTCAAATTAGAAATTATTTTAATCTACGAGAAGACACGGTCCAATTATTTTTTGGATCTAAATAAGTCACAAGTAATTTTAAGACTTTATTTTGTGATGACAGCACTTACATGTTACTGCCTTTTGCACGCGTCTTCGTAAATACATTAAGAAACTCTTTTTGTTATATGAAAAATAATTAGATTTCCATAATTAAACTACAGTGAGCCGACCTTATAAGATAGACAGTTTTTACTAAAGTGCATAATGTGGATTAGAGCAAAACACTAAAGAACAAGAACACTAAAGTTCTAAAGAACAACAGTTCTAAAGAATAAAAATTCAGATGTTTATGCTCCTCAAAGTTTTCGTCTACAACAATGACACTTCAAATAACACAAACCTCTTCCAACCCCCGGCCCGGTGGGCGGGGGTCAGGCTGGGGGCGGAAGGGGCCTCGGGGGCGGCCTTAATTACCGCCGCTTTTATAGTTTTAATGAGTTCATTTTGGAGCCGGGCTAACAAGCGGCGTAATACCTATTTAAACCAATTTTGAAATTAATATCGAAGGGACGTCCGACAATTATGTCGATAAAATATGCATTTCGATCATAATCACCTTTGATTACCATATGCATTATTTTTGTTTTTAATTATCATAATAAAATTATCGTATCATTGTAAAAATTATACGATTCCTAGGTTAATAATATTTCATAATATTTATATAGTTTTGCGCTAGAACTTGTATCTAATTATTTATGGTATAACCATGGTTATGTGTAAAATTTCACTCGACATAATATTATGTGTACCGATGATTTACTGTTGCTTGACACACCGTCGGTCTTGTCTTACGTAGCCCATCCTATAGTTATTTATTTAGGTTCATATTTGGTTCACGATATTAGAAAAAAGTATGTTATTTTTAAACAGGCATTATAAGTCAACTGTGTCATTAAAAATAATAATAATAACTTTATTCATTAAAAGAAAACTTAAACTAGAATATATTTTGATGCTTAAGTACCTAAACTAAGTCTACATGTACATAACTCCTAAGCAGTAGCCCGCCATGTTGTATTAATTCTGTAGATGCCCCCTCAGTCGCCCTGACACTCCAAAATCACAAGCGCACACATATTTTTTAGAGCAGTACACCGCGTTTGCCTGCGGAAACCTGCAATTCCTGGCCCTCTTCTCTCACTCTCAGTCCTCCTTTTTAGCGTAATACTATTACGCATGCGCATAACTAATACGCACAAACTACGTATCAATCCCAAATAACAGCCACGCGTGCTGAGCTCCGGACTCAGAGGCGCCCTCGGAACTCATAAACCCTGCATTACAGTTGTACCTTGTTTATCCCTCCGGTGGCGTGGAATTGACTTCTGATAGAGTAGTCCAGCATAAGATGACAGAAAAAAAACAGAAAACTAATGCAGGCTTCAAAAAATATACTGCAGTACTCTTTATTTTGTTTAGACTCATGATTAGTGTATCAAGTGTAATATTACATTTAATAGGAAACATTTTGAATTAAAAAAACCATTAGTTATGACTGTCTTCAAATAATATTAGATATAAAATTATTAAAATGGCTGTTTATGAGTTACCACAAACATTATAACAAGTTTATAATATATGTATGTACGTGATCAGCATTTTATAAAATGATTAGTATCTATATCATCTATCGATAAACGCCGACGCTCGCATCACTATCAGCTTATCGCCACCGCTCGTCGGCGGAGTCGACTATTTTGTCGATATTAATTAAAAAGGGCCCGTACAAGTTAATATTAAAGAAAATTAAGCAATCTCCGTCGACGCTGTAATGAATTTACGAAACAATCCCAACTTTGTTTGGGTATAAAATGGTGAGCTTTTTGTTTGGTAAGCGTTTTAATTTTGTTGGCGAAATGAATGAGCTGTTGTTTCAAGCTCCTTTCATAGAATTTTGATTAGAGATAAAGCGAAATTGAGACTGAAAATTTGATATTCACGGCAAATTTATGTGAAAATTAACGGGTCGGACAAGTAGAATATCTTCATCACACCAGCCATTGGAAGGTCCACTGCTGGACATAGGTCTTCCCAATAAAGTGGGAAGGGGCAATCACTCATTCAATCAGTCCTGTGCATTTGAGCTGCACTGTTCTGGATGGATGTAGCGCAATCTGTCGGTTCGGTTCCTTAGTCGCTTCTTTCGACACCTGGGAGAGGGGGAGGTATTATTCTACCGGTACTTATATGTATACATATAATTATATATTTATAATTCAGTGTTTGCTGTTGATACGAAAGGCGTCGAAAGTTTAGTAAGAAAGATTTCCTAAAATTGTATAAGTTATACTTATTTATATAATCTGTGCAATAAAACGAACAATATTAAGGAAAATGTTCATACAATGGAAAAAATAAAAAAAAACAAGTATCAACGAGAATATGTTTTTTGTTTTTTTTAATGATTAAGTCAACAAACAAGCATACGGTGCTTTGCGACGTCACCACAGCCAATAGACGTTCGTGTTATCACAAGGCATATTATGTCAAATTACCCAGTAATATATACTATCTCACCCTACCTTGTTTGACGGTAACGGCCCACTTCTACTTAAATGGTAATATTGATTATAAGGAATGATTATTTGATTTTTAACTTACTACTACAAATACCAGGAGCCATTTTTTTGTCTGATAGAGACCAATTTGTTACTCCAAATCTATATAAGTGATTTGGAAATAAGTAACAGTTTTTTTTGGTTTTTGTAAATGTAGGTTCAAGTTCTGCCTGCTTAGCTTTTTTTTACAAGTTAATTTTAATAAATTAAATATTGCCTTTAATTTAAAATTTAGCATATTTCAATACAAACCAATATAATCTTGGATCAACGGCACGCCTGCGTACAGCTTACAAAAAAAACGCAGATTAAAAAATATCTCCAGTTGTAACTCTCTAACAAGGTAGGTAGACTTTTAGGTCTCACTGCTTAGCTCTTTTTTATTAGTCTAGGTCGACAAACAAGCATGTAGTCCACGTGACAATACGCGTAGCAAATAGCCAACCTTAGGAAAAAGGATATTATGCCACATTACTTATTAGTTTCGATGCCTCTATCAAACCGAAATACGGCAATGCCAAAAATATTTGAACAAAATTTGGCGATAGAAATAGGCGAGAATGAGGTACTAACGCCGACAATCTCTTGGCAAAATAGGACTATTTTTTTTTCTCTAAAAAAAAAAAAACAATCCTCAACGAAGCTGGTTTTATGAACTTTTTAAAGACAGCGGAAGATTATTTATATGACGCGGAACGTATGTATACGAACTTTTTTGATAATTCATATAGAAAATCTTCCACAGCCTTCAAAACTGTAAAACGACTGCACCAAATTCGATAATTATTCCTTTGTTGTGTTTCTAATTATAAGGTTAGGGTTTGTATGAGATCAAAGTTATCAGACGTTTGTTTGGAAATTGTATTGCTATTATACCTACGGTTGTAGTTTGGAAGTAGGTGGTAGGTGGTGTGTAGATTAGAGACGATCAAGATGACTCCCACGGTATCGGGATCAACCGGATAAAATTATACTTCGTACCTGGACGAAGACCGGGATGGGTAGCTAGTCTATAATAATCAAATAAATAAATTACACGACATTTCATAAGTCGCCCTAACTCATAAATAGCCTAAAGCATTTATATGATGGATTTATTGAGGTATTATGAATGTAATACTTAAATATATATAAATAACTAGATACAGAACAAACACAAATATCATCATATAAATATTTTCCTTGGTTGGGGATCGAACCCAAGACCTTTGGCACACAAAATAGGATCACAACCATCTGCGCCATCGGAGTAGTCATAATAAAAATTAATCGTCCATATCTGTACGCACATATCTTTAGAATAAATGCACTGAATTGGATATTTCTTTGTTTGTTTTTAATTGTCAGGGCCAGGTTTACAACACATCAGAAATAATTGTAGAGCTTAACATTTGCGTGTAGGTAGGTATTTTATTTGTCGTGATGTATTGGCAGAGTAGAATAGTACCTCCCCTTATACCTTATGTTATAAGAGGCTACTAAGGTACCAGTAGCGACAGATATCAAGTAGTAGAGAGAAAGATCAAGAAAGTATCATTTTCATATATTACGCATAAACCTTCCTCTTTTATTATATATGCTATCTATAATTAAAATAATTAAATATATAATAAAAACCGCTTCAAAATCAGTTGCGTAGTTTTAAAGATCTAAGGATACATAGGGACAGACAGACAGCTGAAGAGGCTTCGTTTTATACTTGTAGTGAAGTAGAAATAATTAGTCAATGTTTGGTGTAATTAAGTAAGACAACCATGAAGGCGTAGTTCAAATGCAACAGGGCTAGAATGGACAGCATTCCCCGTCACGAAGCCACACTCTTTGATTGTCGTGTATGACAATCAGAGTATAGTTTTGTGAAATTAAAGAATATTGTGGAGACAAATGAAAGTGCGTTTGTAATCCTTCACCATGACTCTATTAACCGTCACAATTAAATACTCAGTTGAACGAAGTAAATACTTATGAATAAGTTTCTTAAGTTAGGCAGACCTCCGAACATTATAGCGCGGTTCGACAAAGTACATAGGAGGGCACGGTCCCCTCCCAATACTCCGAAGAGGGAGGGGTAAAGGAGGGGGCCAGGGAGAAGGGCCGGAGGGGGGTAATAGGCTCGCAATTATCGCCTATTAAGTAGTTTGGGCCATCGCCACGGTTATGAACTCCCGCTGCGAGGTTACGAGCTTTGTAATTTAGCGTTTAAATAAAACACTTATTGAATGTAATTTAATAAGTTTGTAATATGTTGACTCGATAGTGTAGCGTAAAGCGGTAGACTAGGTAGGTAGACCTTATATAAAGGTCATTTGCATTGGTACCTCACTCTTACCAATTCCTACCGCCAAGTAGCAGTTTTTGCATTGCTCTGTCCTAGCTTTAAGGGTGAGAGAGGCAATGTAATAGCTTGGTAAATGTAATATTGTAGGTATCTTCAGTACACAAGGTTGGTGATACGCTAGTGATATCTTTGGGATGACGCGAGCGTTTATAGGCTGCGGTCACGTTTGTTATCAAACAGATTGTATGCCTGTATGCTAACTTAGTAAAAAAATACTTTTCACAAAGTAAGTGAGTATTGCTAGAGATATAGCTCTTAGAAAGGACTACTATAATTTATTTCTACCGCTAAATATCATCGTAGTCAAGCCACAAAACATTTACAGCCAGACGAGACCTCCCGAAGAATAGAAGAATCCTGTCCATAATTGCCGTGTTGGGCAGACGTGGTATCGTAGAGCGTAGCTTTGCGACAGGAATGCGCTCACCTCACCCGCTTATATACCGCCATCTGTACATTCCGGTCAGTACTTAGTCGTCTTTTACAGCACCTGCTGCTGGAGGAGGTACTTTTTTACTCCGGCAGTACCCTATGGTACAGCCAATTTAAATTTAAAATGCGATGTTTCGAAAAAGATTTCCTGTTGAATTACTCATTAGGGGAAAAAATAAGTGTAACTTTAAGGAAAGACCGAGGCATGTAATCTTAATAATAAATATAATAATTAATAAATTCCCACAACATCTCATTTATTGACCTGACTTAGTGATAAGATTTGCCGTGTGGTATCGGCAGAGTAGAATAGTACTTCCCACTGCACCAGGTGTCGTAAGAGGCAACTAAGGTGCCAGAACCGACAGATGGCGGTATATCCCGCCGAGACAGTGCAGCTCAAATGCACAGGGCGGAAATGGGCAGCAGCATCTCCGTTGCGAAAGCTGCACTCTGCAATTACCAACACGCTTGCCCAGCGCGGCAATTTTGGGCAAAAACCTCCTCACTTGGAGAGGCCCTTTTTTTCGGACGACCCTATTGCTGGACTACTGCAACCGCAAAGCTCGCGAGATCTTAGCGGTGGAGAGGCCTTTGTCCAGCAGTGGACTTTTAAGGGCTGATAGATAGATATAGTGATAAGTCGCTTCACGCACTTGTATTACGGTCGCCAGACAACAGATGATTCACAAATATACTACTTAAATACATATATTTAACACCCAGACACAGATCATACACAAATATGATCATATAAATATTTTTTCTGGGTGGGGATTAAACCCATGATTCTTTGCGCACACGCATCTGCGCCATAGGGTCGCCAAATTTACAAAAAATGTGTATGTAGATAAAAATATCGTGATATCTCTACCTGCCTATCACGAGGCTTCTTTATCATTTGCGCAAGTTGATGGTCTATGCAAAGTTTCAAGTAGCTAAGCACTCCACGAAGCATACTCGTGTTGCATTAGCGCCCAGGTCCCCGTGGAGATGAAAATGGCGGTCAGATTGGCGCCCCGCGGCTGAATCACTGCCGCCACTCATTTACACGTACAGACGGTCCCTCAAGAACTGTTCATATTACATGGTTAATTAATAAAGTAGAGATGAGACATCTGATCTTTAATGCTTTGAACATAAACGCTATATGAATTTTCTCGTATTTTAGACTCTCTTATAAGATTTTCTTATTTTGTCACCAAATATTCCTCTTACGTGCGCTAAAATTGTGGAATGAGCTCTATGCAATGGTTTTTAATAGACACTACAGTATGGAGATCTTTTAAAAGGGGTAAATATATTTTACATCCGTAGGCTGCGGTAATCACTTACCATCATGCGAACTGCACCTTATATTCCTTAGTGGTATAAAAAAAATGTTATGTGAAGAATAGTTTACAACGTTTGCTTGTAATTATTATTAATTTAATACAATTACAACCGTATCTAAAATAACTCATTATCTATATAATTATACCTGCTGTTAGAATATGGTGGCCAATCGTATACATGGTACTCGCGAAGAAACAGTTTTATTCCATGAACGCCTCGCAATGCTATTGAAATGAATAAACAACTCAATTTCAATACTGAAGATGGTTGGAAAATACCAACTGCCCGGGATCCTGTCATACATTTGATCAGAACCAAAGCAAACATCGCAGTACTGCTAGATTACATGACAGACATGGGAGGTAGTAATTGTAACTTTAAAATCCTGACACTGCTTTTTTGTCAATCATTCATTTACCAGAGGTAGACCTATTACAATGGTCGTCTGTATTGGTACCTCACTCTCACCTATTTCTACTGCCCAATACAAGTGTTGGCATTTATGTTTTCCGGTTTGAAGGATAAAAGAGGTAGTGAAATAACCGGGTAATATGACATTATATCTTCTAGTCGCAAGGTTGCCAACGCGCTAGTGATATCGTTAAGATGATACCTACGAGCGTATATTGGCTGCAGTATCACTTATTTTAATTTGGACTGTATGCTTGTTTGTCTAGTCTAATAATAAAGTCTAAAAATCTTGAGAACGGCTGATGCAAGGTAACTGAAACGGCGATTAAGATATTTCTATATAAAAAGTTTAATAAACCTCGTTTTAAATCCGTTAAGGAACAGAAAATAAGAAAATAATTACCCAATTTATAATATTTGTTAAACATTTTTGATCTTATACTAATAATTGGTAAAACGAAATTGCAGAATATAGGTTTAATATTAAATTAGCTGCATCACCAAAGTAAATGTCTGTTACTTTACTATTATCAATTCCTCCTCAGGATAGATGCAAATTTACAAGAGTATTGACATCAAATTGTCGATATTAATTCACCACCTTTTGCTACATTTTGCAATGTAAACACACAGGCGTAGCTTAAGAATGTAACAGTCAGACAATTGACCCGTTTATTCGCGGTTGGATAAGTCCAATAGCGACTAATTCGCTTACTATGGTTGACACAGGTTCTATGAGAAAAGCCTGAATTTAACAAATATATAATTGGATTATTTCACGTGTATTTTCTTCTGATCATCTATGAGACCTTTTTACGCATAATACACACACTTTTCAAATGAGGCTAAAACTCGTAGTATATGCTTGTAGCATTTAGCTGTTATATTGAACATTTTTATTATTACTATAATAAATGAAAGCTAAATACATGATTGTTTTAAAATTACTATAAAAACTTGGTCAATTGAATATTTTTTCCACATCCACATAATAGGAATGGGTTTTGTTTTCATAGACGCTCGTGTGACCTCAAGGCAGAACAGTGTTTCGCCAACCTTGACTTGTCTTGAATTTTGTTTAAACATTGGCACGCAGAACCTATAGACGATGCAGTCTTAAGGGTGTGTAATGGAAACCACGAATTCGCAAGTGCAGCGTAAGATAACGGTGGACAGGACAGATGACTAAAACGCGCTGGACGAAGGCTCCATACAACCGGTCCAATTGAAAATTACTTAGAGAGGCCTATGTCGTCCAGCAGTGGACGTCCTGGGGCTGATATCATGATGATGATGATGATACATATCAATTAAATTTCCATTCTTACCTTTCAAAACGGAATGTTTGAATATGAGAATTGCTGTCTGATGCTGACCTACGGTACGAGACCTTAAGATTTAATTTGAAAAAAAAGAAAAATGTAGAGCTATAGAAAAGTTATATTTAAACTTTAATAGAAAATAAAATGTACATTCAAATTTGTACTGAAATAGAAAATAAATAACGATTATCGACATGAGACTGCCCTATTGGGCAATGCATGCACCATCATGCATCTGCGGTGTCAGAGGGCTGACAAAGCAACAGTTACCTACATTAGGGGTGGTATTACAGAACATAAAACATTATTTAATACCCTATGTTATGAAAATGTTTCTAACAAGAGTAAATACCAGCGTACATGTAACATTTACACTTTTGTTCGCATTTTATGAAGTGCGCCATCTGTACCTACAAGATCAATGTTATCACATTAACTTTGCCCGCAGTGACCCCGCAGTAATTTGCACGCTATTACGCACTCGGCGGTATCGTTCCGGTAAATAATAATGTTTATTCTTATTTACAATTAATAGGGCCATAGTTTATACATATTAAACACATAAGTTGTATTCGAATACTTGTGTATAGGAGATAGACACGCCATATTTGTATTTGTGTTAAACAATGACAAAGAAGGTCGAATCGATGTTGTATTCTTCGCATTGCTGTGTTCCGGTTTGAAGGGTGAAAGAGGCAGTAAAATTATCCAAGTTTGAAATTATATCTACAAGTCACAAGGTTAGCAACGCGTTAGTGACATCCTTGTGATATTACGTGCGTCTATAGGCTGCGGGAATGCTTACTATCACGCGGAATGTGTGCTTGTTAGTCGACTTGGTCCAATTAAAAACAAATGTAGTGTTCGTGTATGGTCAAAACTCAAATATAATTGCCATATCCTGGTTCAAAACTTATACTGAACGCATGGTCAACCTACTAACATAAAAAATAATTTAGATGTGCCTGTGTGTCTACTATACAGCGTCTGTAAAAGAAAGAAAAGATAGTCGGACACTCTGGAATTGTATGTTTTGACAGTACTCTAGGTGCGACATCTTCATTCTACGGGATCACAGCAAACCTTTGCAGTACCTAGGTACAACAAACAAAAATATGTGATTTACAAGTAACTACATACATTGACCATCCCCCTACTATGTTTTCTTTCAAACTACTACTTTCAACTAAGTTCTCCGGTCGATTTTTTTGTTATCATGGACGTTATTTATACAATAATATATAGTGCCGTGAGGTTTCGTAAGAGGCGACTAAGGTACCAGAACCGACTGATGGCGATATATCAACCCGGAACAGTGCAGCTCAAATACACAGGGTGGAGATGGGCAGCAGCATGTCCTTCACGAAAGCAGCGCTCTGAGATTGCCAACACGCTTGCCAGCCCAGCGCGGTAAATATGGGCAAAAATCTTTTCTTGGAGAGGCTTTTGTCCTGCTGTGGAATTTCAATGGCTGGTGTGATGATGATGATGATGATGAAGTACCGGCAGAGTAGAATAGTACCTCCCCCTGTACCAGGTGTTCTAATAGGTGGCTGAGGTACCAGAACCGGCAGATGGTAGTATATCCATCCGAAACTATGCAGCTCAAATGCATAGAAGGGGGATGAGCAGCAGCATCCCCGTCATTGTTTGTCCGCATTGTTTATCCCACATACGCTCGAGTGGAAAGTTAAAAACAAACCTTGGGAATCAAAAAGTATTTCTTAATTCATTATTTATTCGACTATTTATTCTAGACTTCGTGAAATTCTATAATAAGCAGACAGATAGACAAGATATGCCGAACGAGCACACGTTTTGTAATTTTAAAATAAATTAGTGCAACAATTTCAGGCAAAATGTCAAAAGACTTGCGGAACTTGAACTTTATGTAATTGACCAAGTTGTAGTTGTTTGATAAATATTAATGAATTATTTGACTAACCAAGTGTATTTATTTATTTATGCCCTCTACGTTTGGTTACATTTTAACGAAGAAATAAACATTATATCGTGAAACGTTACCATAAACCCGATCACAGCATTTTTTTTTGGGAAATGATAATTACCAAATACGAAACTTAAATAAACCTCATTCTGAAGCCATAAAAAATACAATCATGTAAGAAGTGATTGTCGGCAGCTGTGCTAGTATTAAACTGTGTTATAGCTACCTGCGTCTTCTGTCATGTTCAAAATATAGATAGATATATATATAAAGAGAACATCTTTGATTTACGCTCATTTTTCTTAAGTTTATTTTGTCGTTTTATTGACAAAACCACTAGATGTCACGACTGACGGTTGTGACATTTTATGGAAAAATTAATTGTGATATGTTATTATAGTGATATGTTTCGCATCAATAGGATTCATTTGGATTTAATTGTAAAAGTGAAGTAAAGGCTTTAAATGTTGTTTCTGTCACTATCCCAATTTTATCATTTATCCAAATTATTGGAACAATATTATTATATATATACCTACATATATACATAGCATAGCGGACAAATTTTAAACAAAAACTCCAGCTGTCATAATCAGTGCGTGCATGTAAAGGAAAAATGATGTCTAAACGCGCCGAATATCTTCGGTTTGCTCATAATTTTAAGTTAGACGGGCCCGATGGCGCATATGGTACAATCTTGTGTGCCAGGAGTCGTGGGTTCGATTCCCACCCAGAGAAAATATTTATATGATGATATTTGAGTTTGTTCTGTATCTGGGTGTTAAATATATGCATTAAGGTAGTATATTTGTGATTCCTATGCTGTCTGGCGTTCGTAACACAAGTACTTTAAGTGTGGAATCAGGTCAATGTTTGAGATGTTGTGGGAATTTATTATTGTTATGTTATTATTATTATTTAAAGGTGATGCCAGTTTGTGAGATTTTCCTTACATTAATGAAATGGTAATATTCTGAGCTTTGTTGGCACTTTTGTATATAAATGCCTTCTAAGTGCGACCTACTGTGCGACTAAGTGCCTAAATCCTTCTTTCAGTTTTGTAAATTTTTTATTGTTCTTTTACATACTTGACCGGCCAGTTGGCGCAAAAGGTCGATTTCGATCTCCATTCTGAACAATGTGTGCGTTTTGTGTCTGGATAATAATAATAGGTATTTAATTGTAACTTCTCTGTTATCTGATGTCTGTACCACAGAGAGGCAGGTTAGAGGCAGGTTAATGTATAAGATGCTTACTCGCTCCCTGACTCGGTGATAAGTCGCTTTAAGCAATATATAGATAAACCTCAGCAGAGACTTCATTCTCACGCATAAAATGATTGAGAAAGAAAAGACAACATGCTGTAGTCTCTAATTTAGGATTCAAGGTATGAGGATGGACTCTCCAATGGGGTAGCGAGGTCAAATGGTAGAAATTGGTAAATTAGATGTGGTATTTGATAATAAATTAGTTGCATAATAAACATCAGTTTAGCTGCAGTTTACTCATACTTTTTTCTTGATTTCGTTGATTATAGGCCAAATTTATATTGCACAATGTTTGCTATCTGCCAGTAAAAGCCTTTGTAAATGTTAATCCACCTATTTCATAATTCAACTAAATATCCGGATAACCTTACATAAATAACTTTAATCGAACAAATTTGCTACCATCATACGAGCAAAGAGTTCATCAGATCAGCCATAGAAAGTCACAAGTGGGGTTTTGGCCCATTATAGCCGGGCTGGGCAGTTGTGGTGACAATCGCAGACCATAGCATTGCGACGGGGATGCTGCTGCCCACCCCCATTCTGATGTATATGAACTGCATTATTTCCGATGGATATACCGCCATCTCTCGGTTAGAAAAGAGTACTAATCTACTCATATTGTGATAATAGATCGATATGGTGTAAATTAATCTATGATAATGTTGTAACAATAATAGAGAAAAAAAGAATTATGCACAAATATATAGAGCAGAAGGGTACAAAAGAGTTAGTATAGGTCGGAAAACATACCTTAACCAGGTAGAAGAGTTATTAAACCAGGTCAGAAGTATCAAGAAAAAACAAGTGTGTATGAATAGACTAATACGAGTTAAGGAAGCAAGAGAGGTATTCCAAGATCGTGGCAGGTGGAGATCTATAATCTGTGCCTACCCGGATGGAACACGGGCGTGATGTTGTGAAGTAGACCTTTAAAAAGGGTCGTCTGCATTTATGTCTCACTACCAACTTTTTCTACCACCAAATAGCAGTGTTAGACATTGCTGTGTTTCGGTTTGAAAGGTAAAAGAGGCAGTGATTTTACTGGGTAATGTGACATTATATCTTGAAATCACAAGATTGGCAACGAACTAGTTTAATTTTAAAGATAATACGAGCGTGTATAAGCTACGTTTACTATCACGTAGTCTGTAATCTTGTTTGTTGACCTGGCCCAAAAAATATATAACCTTTAATAAGCTATAAGGTCCATAATTTCAATTTATATAATGAATCCTTATTCAAACCTAAGCTATTATAATCGAATACTTCAACACAACCGAAGCATGATACAAATATACAATCGATCCTTAAAGAATGGCTAAAAGCCTTTAACGCAATATATTTTTCGTTTTCTCGTTTCAAATCGTAAAAATACTTCGCATTCTTACTTACGGGCCACTTTGAATCAATATCCCTATAAGAGCAAAACATTTAAGGAGCAAATGAAGTCGTAACAATGGGCCTTGTTTCAGCATACATAAAGACTTAAAAACTTTTACATAATCACAGCAATTTGAAATCTATTCAGTCTAAAATATAGATGAGATTTGTTTGTCGCTGACAAGTCTAGTGCTGTCGCTCGGTTCCGACCAATTTGCATATTCCTATCCCTTTTTCTCTTATAAGAATCTGATAAATGAAGGATTCTTAGAAGGCCGCATAGACACGTCGATTCTTCAGTATTCAGTAAATTTAAAGTCCAATTGAATTGTCTGACTCGCTTCCTCGAACATCTCTCTAATTGGAGAAAGGTTGCAAGTTCAAGTAAATTACTGGGATTGTCAAAATAAATGTAGTCGACACCATAAAGAATTCCTAAAATTTGGTTAAGTAAATGTAAGTACATGAAACAGTATACTAATTGTTAAGATAACTTAAAAAGGTCCTTGAGATATCTATACCAATATTATAATGTAAACTTATTTGATTATATGTTTAAAGGTACGATTTATCTTTATATCTTCTTTTAATTTAAATAATCCTTTTACCATTAGAAAGCTACATCTTCACCAAGTAAAACAGGCTTTATAAAATCAAACTATAAACTCCTAAAATGGAATATAACGAGGCACGATTTATATTATAATATATTTGTGAAAAATGATCTTAAAAACAATAAAACTAATTAAATAAGTGTATATTATTAGATTGTATTTTTTTTTTTTAGTTAGACTATATCGACTAACTTTCCTTTGCACTTGATAGTAAGCGTCCGCAGCCTATCGCTCACAATATCGCAGAATATATAATGTCAAATTACTCAGTAATTTCCTTCAAACCACAAGACAGCAATGCGAACACGGTTATGTGGCGGTAGAAATAGATGAGAGTAAGGTAACAATGCAGACGACCTTTATATAAGGTCTGCGAGCACTTACGTTATAAATTGGTTAGGCTTTCAGAACGCCTTTTTCTATATATCTTCATAGCAGCTTTAGAACTTCAGCAGCCGGACACAGGCCTGCCTAAGAAAGAAGGGACTTGCCACACTGGGCTCATAATTACTACACTGGGCAAGCATGAATCGCAAAGTTATTCTCAAAAGCCTCTTCTGGTACCCATCCCCGCCCTATTTAGAATTTGAAGTATGCTGTAATGTATGGTTATTTGTAAATTCCAGTACCTTGGCTGCCACTAACGATACGTATACCAAGAATGGAGGTATTGTAAATCTTGTATAGTTTTTGTCCTTGTAAAAATGTACGGGCCCGTTGGCGCAGATGGTAGTAATCCCATCTTATGCGCCGAAGATCGTGGGTTCGATCCCCTAACCAGAAAAACATTAATATGATTAATATTTTTGTTTGTTCTGTGTCTGACTGTAAAATATGTATTTAATTCTTTATTATCTTAATGATTCCTCTATTTGTTGTCTGTTGTTAAAACATTCATAAATGAATAATAAATAAAATAATTCATTTATGATTTTATTTATTAAATTACTTATTTATAGGAAGGCCAATATCTAGCAGTAGACTTCTAATGGCTGATGTGATAATGATGATTATATTTGGCGAAAAAACCCATGTAACAGACCTACTTGAATAAGGAGTATTTTGTTTTGAAAATTTTAATGGACAGGTTAAACAATATCAGAAAATTAGCTAATAATTTTGATCCGGCTACAATTAGTTAATAATAAATGCACAAATCAAGGAGCCACGCCCTAACTACCTCACTCCAAGAAGCAGCATCAAAATTGAAACTAGACAAAAAAAGGCCAAACACGCAATCAAGAATTTAGACCTCAAATCAAACGACGAAACCGCCACATATTGGCCAACAGACCCCGACGTCTGTCTACCGAACAATATTTTATTAACCTCTCATCAATACACTCATAATAACAGTTTAATAGACACCGATTCATATCCCATATCGACAAACATGCAACACTACCAACCAAATGTCAAGCATACGAAATTCAACTTTATTAGAACTGTATAAGGTCGTAGTGGTTAGTTGTTAGATGATGATGCTGGAGTGGTTAAGTTGTAGAATCATATCATCGTCATATTCGAATCGCGTGCCATGATTCGGCAGAATTGATCAAAGCAACGCCGGACCACCAATGAGCCTCTTAAATGTCCATAAAGTGATGAGTGCGGTGTATCGATAGATGGATTTGTATCGATATTTTATTTTGTATATCTAGAAATATGTACAATTACTTTTATATTGCTTTAACATATTTAAAAGGTGGATGAGCAATATGAACTGTTAAATATTTTCCTACAAATATGATTACTGACGGATACTGATATTCTATTCCGCTAGTACTTCACGGCTTTTTATATTGTTCTAAGACATTTATTGGTTGGAGGGGCAATAAGAACT